>CAUYSK010018361.1:0-15578 GCA_963575035.1 Avahi laniger
AACCTAAGGGTATAAAACATAATGAACAACTTGAAAACTGTCATTTTAAAAGAATGGCCTTTTAAAAGTATTTCTGAAATATTAAACATGCCAATTCAGAGGAGTTAATCTATCCCAGAGATGCTAAATAATTAGTGAAAACATAGAAAAACAATAAATATAACACACACACACACACACACACACACACACACACACACACAAGAAAAGACAGGCATGTGAGTGTTGCTAAGCAAATCCTAAAGTTACAGTCTTTGGTGCAATTTCGCTAAAACTCAGGCACACCTTAGAACAAACAAATTAAGTACCCAACTTTTAAAAGGCTGTATTTGAATATCTTTTTTCTTCTTATGGAGAAAAACAAATTTTTTTTTTTTTTGAGACAGAGTCTCACTCTGTTGCCCTGGCTAGAGGTGAGTGTCGTGGCGTCAGCCTATCTCACAGCAACCTCAAACTCCTGGGCTCAAGTGATCCTCCTGCCTCAGCCTCCCGAGTAGCTGGGACTACAGGCATGCGCCACCATGCCCGGCTAATTTTTTCTATATATTTTTAGTTGTTCAATTAATTTCTTTCCAATTTTAGTAGAGACGGGGTCTCGCTCTTGCTCAGGCTGGTTTCAAACTCCTGAGCTCAAACAATCCGCCCGCCTCGGCCTCCCGGAGTGCTAGGATTACAGGCGTGAGCCACCACGCCCGGCCGAAAAACAAATTTTAATTAGTAAAAAAAAAAATAATGCAATGAAAAATCTGAGGTATGACATAGTAGTTCAACTAAACCATGATTACGGGCTTTTATGAAATAGAGAAACAGTCTATAAATTTTTAATAAGCAGTGATTCAACAAATAACATGGTATATAACTTTAACATAAGTAACCAATATGCTTGTCTGGAGGCTATACTTTAAGAGCACCAAAGTTTAACTAAAATATCTTTAGTTAATACAATAAATTAACTCTCCTATATCAGGTTGCAATTTGAGTCACAATTTCATGTACCAATTCCTTTTAAGAAACTTTATATCCCACCTTATAAGAACAAGACTCAGAATTCAGATGAAGCCAAGAGTGGAATCTCTGAATGGGACTACTATTCAGTGGGCCTAAGAGACTGTTGAGTCTATAAACATCTCAGTTACTACACCTCACGGTTCAGCTGTCAAAGAGTCCATTATCATTACTTGATACTTATTTCAAGTAAGTGAATATGATACTGTGCTAAGTACTTTACACATACCAGTCCAAAAGGAAACTCCATCTATCTGGAGTCTATAATCAAAGATGTATGGAAACAGAGAATTTCTGGACTTGTAACCTTTTACCTTTCTCAACACACCCAGGCTGGGAAAAGTACCTAATAGCTACTGCATATCAAAGCTGGATGGGCCCAGATAATGGGTCATGTTTATGACACAGTATCAAGTTTTTAAAATGATGCTCTTATTCAAGCGAGTTATTCTAAGCCAAGTAACAGACATCCTCCATCATATATCTATTATATGAACATCTGTTGTAGCATTTGCAGAGCAGGAAATGAAATTCAGTGTATGATCCCAGGGAATTCATTAATGAAAGTCTTCCGGGAATACTTATAAAAGATGATTATGCCTCAAAGCTGCTGCCTAAAGACTAAAACATGAGATAGAATAAGTAGGAAGCAGACTACTTTGACCCAGTCAAATATCCTAAACCCATGCCTTTGCCCTGTTATTTTTTTTAAAAATTTAAGTAAGCAAATAAAGCTGAAAATTACTAAAACTCCAAAGTCAAACTTTATTATGGACCCATAAAGAAGGTGGACAACTACATTTTAGTAACAGAGAAAACCATAAAAAGTTACCAAGGATAAACTACACTTTGAATATTGAATCAAATCACCAATATAAAAAATTAGAAATTGTAAGCTGCATAAAAAATTGACCAAAAAATTAAATTGGCCTAATGGAGCTTGCTCCAGAAAATGCTTTCAAAATATCCCCAGGGTTGAAGTAGCAGGTCAAAACAGTCTATATCCACTAAGTCTCCTTGAGAAGCAAGGAAGTAAAGCAGAAGAGAATATTTTTAAGGTCTAGCATTCTGGAACAAGAAGTATGTTTGAAAAGAGATCCATGACACTATCACAGGTTACTCTTCATCATGTGCTTTACAGGTAACACCAGTTAGAATGGGAAGCCCTGGTGAGAATTTTGTAAGTCAATAAAATATTTTGTAGGCCTGAAGACAGATTTAAAGTCATGCCATTATTTTTCCTTTACCATAAAGTAAATATATGACATCATTCATTACTTTTTCTTTTTTGTAAAACACAGAAAAATACTGGTTAAAATATCTTTTGTTAAACTATAAAGCTGTGAAGCCATCTTTCTAAAAATACTACTAATTATTATTATTAATGTGGTTAAGTATACAAAATTGGATAATTCATAGGGCATTCATCATTACCTGTCTAGGGCACCTTCTAGATGTTCATGGGAAACATCAAAATAGTAATTGGTATGCTCTCCACTAGTAAAGGCATTTGAACTTCCTGCATGCTCACTGAGAAACTGACTGTATTCATTTTCTTTAGGGTACTTCTTTGTTCCCAAAAAAAGCATATGTTCACAAAAATGACTTAAGCCAGCAATATTTGGAGGATCGGACAATGAACCTGAAAGAGAAAATACATATATAGTGAACCTTTTTTTTGTGGTCAAAGCTAGTAAGTACAGATGAATTACAGATGATTTGGAATTCCTGTTAGCATGACAACTCCAACTATAATCAGAGAAAGTTAAGCATAGGCAGCTCTAAAATGGTATTATTTAGAAAGGTGTACGAGTAGGCAGAAGACCTAGGTTCTAGCCCCTGCTCTTGATATTAATTAGTTGGTAACCTTGGGCAGATTACTCAACTTCTCTGAGCATTAGTTTCCTCGCACATTGGAGGGAAGAAGAGTTGAAATCATTGTTTTATAAGAACTAGAATTTTCTTTTCATGGCTTTACTGTATTTCAGGAGGCCATACAGCACAGTGCTAAGAGCATGGGTTTGGGGTTAGTGGCTGTACTGGCTGTGAAACATTAACCACAATACTTTACCTATCTTGCCTTAGTCACTACTTCTATAATACCTATCTTAGGCCGGGCGCGGTGGCTCACGCCCGTAATCCTAGCACTCTGGGAGGCCAAGGCGGGCGGATTGTTTGAGCTCAGGAGTTCAAAACCAGCCTGAGCAAGAGCGAGATTCCGTCTCTACTAAAAATAGAAAGAAATTAATCGGACAACTAAAAATACATAGAAAAAATTAGCTGGGCATGGTGGCGCATGCCTGTAGTCCCATCTACTCGGGAGGCTGAGGCAGAAGGATTGCTTGAGCCCAGGAGTTTGAGGTTGCTGTAAGCTAGGATGACGCCATAGCACTCTAGCCCAGGCAACACAGTGAGACTCTGTCTAAAAAAAAAAAGAAAAAATACCTATCTTAGAAGGTCATGTGAGTACAAATTAGATGATATTTACAAAGCACTCTGCATTATGGTAGGCAATAGTTATTTGTTCAATATTACCTTATTTCTTCAATTCTAAAATGCCACTGAATTAAATAAAACTTTTCTAAGAGAAGAAAAGAAAACACTGCCTCACTAACTATACACACAGGTAACAAGCAACCTGATTAAAGCCACATTAAATGTGGAAGGAATGTGTACACAAAAGTCCATGAAATATGCTGTTAAGTGTACCAAAGTGAAAAATCATAACTGTTTTACTGTAAAGGATGGGAATGAATTTCTATCCTGCTAGGTCACCTTAGGTGGGAACCTAATAAGATGCCCTTGGTAAATGTACGATTATTTGACTTGGACAAGTTTAGTTTACCAATAGCTATATGAAGGTTCTGGTACAAAATAAGATACATTAAACTGAAAACTAATGGGTCTTTATTTGCATTCATATTGAAAGTTCTAATAAATGTCATCATTAGGTCAATGAAACTGAACAAAGCTTAATTCACAATTTTAAATTGTACCTATGTGTACATCGAGTGCTGCTGATGACTTATCCGTGGTAGGATCACTGATGAGAAGTACTTTGATACCATTGGCCAGCTCTAGCCCACGATATTCTCGCTTGTCTTCAGGAGATTTGGTAACGTGATTTCCTATTCTCTTGATAGCTGGATTATTCATTTTGCTGTAAGACTTTTTTTGGAAACTGAAAAGAAAAAAAATTATTAATTGTTGGTTTCTCACTGCTCTTTTTTTTTAAAGGACAAAGAATAACATCAAGAAAACCCATAATAATATATCATCAGATAAAAAAAAGTCTGGGGGCAATTTTTTATAGCCTATCTACAGTGTGTAGTCATTCCTCTCCTGCCTCTTACCCCTAATTCTTTCTGAGAAATGCTAACAACATTGTTTTTGTGGAGCCATATTTGTACCTAGAAGAGCACACGGATGGGCATTTGAGACTGGGTGGATCGGGCCATGAGTTGCTCAGTGTGCTGACTTAGAGTTTTCTTTCACACATGTTTCAGAGCTATGTGTTAGAGTGAGGTGAGAGGATATGTAAGAATTATTACTGGGTCAGCCAAAACACTGCTCAACCTGATGACATTCAAAGATAGAGTAGATCTGGAAAAGCAGAGTAGATATGCCCACGCTCAGAACACAGGAAACAATCCCCACTGAGGAACAATCCTGTGAAGTCCTAATACAAAGTAAGAGACCTGGGCTGCCCTACAATAGCAGCAAAAGCAAGGACATCAAACAAATAAAAAGACAGAAGAACCCCAAGTAATTTTTGTAATCTGCTTAAGAGTTGAATGCCAGCACAGGAACAGTCTGGCAATCTTAACATAAATGTTAGATAAATTCTCTTACAAAGGCCTTCTGATAGTCTTTCTTCTCTAGGAAGGCTAGAGTTACAGTAATGGGAAAGGACTACCAGCACACAGAATCCTGTAGGAGTACTGGTTGATATTAGTGTAATGAAGGAATTTTCCAGAGTCTGGAGTATGCATGTTTTTTGAGAGTAGATGTTACTTTTGTCTATACTGAGGGCTGCTTAAGAGACAAAAAATTAACCTGCTATGATTGGCAGGTTAATACACCACTCAGGCAAAGCCAAAAACATATCTGAAACTACAGAGGAAAAATAAGCCTGTGCTAGCACATTTGCTTTCTACCTGGAAGAAAAAAGAAGTGGATCTGACTTCTCCTTAAAGACTGATAGCAAGATTTAAAGGCAAATAACAGGCAGCTGAAATCAGCATACAATTATTTTGGATAAAATTTTTTTTGTGTTAAAAATCTCTAGAGATTAAGAGAGGGAATAATCTAGTTTGCTTTTATCAGAATATCTTCCTCTCTGAAATCATCTGTAACTATTCTTCTAATCTGAATAACAATTGATAAGCCAAAGAGGTTTGTTACTATTAAGACTCTCCCCTAGGTCTTCTTTAGAGGACAGAATATTTGGGATTTTAAAGATCAATATTGTAGGTCATACTAAACGTATAATACTGGTTTTTAAAAATCACATAGTGGTTTACACAGATAATGCTATACACATACAGTGTTCATGGTCTTTCTCTGTTTATAGTAAAAATAATTTCTTGAAAAACAAAGCATAAAATACTAACATTTTGGGGCTATAAGGCCACCACTGGAAAATTCAAAAGCAATTTGGAAGTACAAAGTTATTATTAACAATTCTTTCCTACTTCATTAACCATAAGCCACTTAAGTTCGATGTCAAAGAGAGATGAAAATATCTAAGTGTAAAATCTAAAAAATGGTGTTTTGTGGTTAAAAATAAATAATTAGGAATAATTCTCAGACTTACAGGAAATGATCTATTTAAGACTCCAAAGAGGGGCATAAGGCACCTCAGATAGCAGTGCTAGTTAAGATATTTCCCAAAGGACAATCTGTTTAGACTATAGCAAATGCCTTCAAGCATGTACGTAGTTTATTGCAGAAACCTTAAATTAAGTTTAATATAAATTGCTATTTTAAAAAATGAGTCCCAACCGCAACAATATAACACTAAATAAGCCATGAGGCAGCCTCCATCAAGACCTCCAGCAAGAAGGGCAGCATTAAAAGGTGGCCTGAAGGCCGGCGCGGTGGCTCACGCCTGTAATCCCAGCACTCTGGGAGGCCGACGCAGGTGGATCGCTCCAGGTCAGGAGCTCGAGAGCAGCCTGAGCAAGAGCGAGACCCCGTCTCTACTAAAAAAAATAGAAAGACAGGATCTGGACAACTAAAAATATATATAAAAATATATATATGCCACCGGGCATGGTGGCATATGCCTGTAGTCCCAGCTACTCGGGAGGCTGAGGCAGAAGGATCCCTTGAGCCCAGGAGTTTGAGGTTGCTGTGAGCTAGGCTGACGCCACGGCACTCTCTCTAGCTGAGGAAACAAAGGGAGACTCTGTCTCCAAAAAAAAAAAATCTGGTATCCAGAAATGTTACACTTCATGTGCCATCTATTGCCCTTATTAGTTAAAATAAATTCAAAGATAACTTTTCAGAGTTAACAAGTTTTGGTATTTTTAAAGGGTTAATAATAATATACTATTTGTGGGTAAGGTCAAAAGCTTGTAGAATAATTTTTAAATTAATGTAGGTTCACTCCTACCTCTCTCTCTCTCTATCCCCAGCCCCCCACCCCCCATTTTCTGCTCTGAGGAAAGAAAAAGGTGATATTTCAACAGTGCAGAATTCTTCACTGAGAGAGAAACATTAAAATGATAAACATTTTGAAAAGCAAAGTACACTTTAAACCCTAACTGTTCTTTCAGACCTATATTGACTCTTATAGTAGTTGCCAACATTTGGTAAGGATTATCCTTCCGTTAGACAAAAGCGAGCATTCCTTAGATAAATCAGGAGTTTTTGCCATGAGACTCATAAAACCTTTTCACAACACAGATTTTCAAGAGAATCCTTTAAGGTTTTAGGAGGCTGCTCCTTTCACTAAGTAACAAAATACACCCCATGGTGTCTCACTGACCCCACTCAGCTGTCCTTTGACCTCCTCAATTGTTGAAGCCTAACTCCAGGGTCCACAGAATGCGCCTCCCATATCAAAAAGGCTAATGTTGCTTCCTCCTAGCACCTGGTGAAACAGAATGCAACAGTTCTCCCTCTTTCTTCTGCCTGCTCCACTCCGTCTCTGACCATTTTCCAGATGTTCCAGGCCCAAATGTTAAGCTAATACTGGGTTTCAGCATCTGCATGGTCACATGAAGGCACAAACCGGGGACCAGGATGAAGTGGCAATGACCCTCTTGTTCTTTTTGGCCTCAAAAGGATACAACAGGTCATAAAAGAGGAAAAGATCTTTGGCCTCTTTTGGAAATACCAGGCTATTTAAGCACATTGTAACTTCCAAGAGGAGACAGTCTGGGATATACCCCTTCCCTGATAGACAAGAGTTACCTAAAACAGTAGCCCTAAATTTTCCATTCTAAGGAGCTTTTAATTTTCTTTGACATAGAAGGGGAAAAAAAGCCTTTATCTTCTTTTTCCTTTTTTAAATTAAAAGCATTCTAAAAATAGAAAAAAAACTTTCATAAAACCTTTATAACATACATCTCAGAATAGTGTTATATGAGACAAATTTTAAATATATGTGGCCACTAGATATGGTTTGGGTTTTTCTGCAGAAGCCAATAATCTAGCGAGTCTCTTTTATTAGACAATTTGAAAGATAAAATTTCAATCAACAAAGGGGAATCAAAACTAAATTCTTATTTTCTTAATTTAAGTATATAGGAAATATTTAGATACATAGGAACAATTTAGGTATGCAGGCTGTTGTAGGGGAAAAACTTATTGCAGAATAAGTTTTGTTGGGGAGGAGACAGAAGACGGGCAAGGGGAAAAGCAAGCAGGGAGAGGAGGAAATGGAAGGAGAAGAGTCCATGGAAATATTGCTTAATCACTTTAAGGACAAAGTATAGTGGCTTTATTTAAATTCTAAACACAACTTCCTAAAACAAATTTGATCTTGAAAGTTTTGAGAGGGGGCATATATAATTGTACAATACCTTGGTTTATTTATTAACATTTTTGAATCACGTTCATGATTAGGTTGGGCAGTCAACACTTCAGGGAGTCTGTTGCCTAGATTTTAATTTGTTTAAAGCTTTTTTTGCACCTGCAAAAACATAAAAAATAAAAATATATACATAAAGACATGTGTTAATTTCCAGATGCATTATATTCTATAATACAATAATCTACATTTTTATAATTCCATAAAAATCACAAGTAGAAATTAATTATCAAAGTCTTATACAACTCCATATACACCGTAACTGGCAAATATACAGATATTCCTCCTTCCTAAATACTCCCAAAATAACACTAATTACTTACACTCAAAAATAATTTTCCCTCACTAAGTGTAAGTTGAATAAGTCTTTCAAGTCTGCATTTATGACAGGTGTTACCACAATGCCAAGGGCCACAGACTATTTTCAGCAATGAAATTAGTATAAGGTAATTTCTTACTCCAAGGAATTTAAGAATAATAATCCCTGATACTTGGTCAAAATTTATTAAAAAAACTATCAACAATGTAAAACACAACTAATATTGATTGAATAAATTCCTAGAAGCCTGCAAAAAGAAAAAAAGGTACTGTTTCCTATGCTTCTGAGTGGTGTATTTCTAGAAAATATTAAACTAATTATAATTACACATAAGTGATTGAAAATTACAATATGTATATTATTCTCTCCACTTACTAGATTATGGTCAATATAAAACTATTACATGAAAAAATAGGAAATACAGTTGTAAAGCATAAAGTGAAATAACGCTGTCATTGATATATAACTTAGAAGTCCTTTGTTACTGTGTCTAAAGAGAAAACAAGGATTTTCCTACGAACGTACTAATGTCAATATAAATATTTATAGCACTAAAATATTTGAAGTAAGATTAACTTAGGTTGTCTAAAAAATGGTTTTTTCATTTTGCTTTTCTTTTATGGCAACTATATAGAGAGGAAAGAACCATTTTAGACTTTGGAATAAAAATATTTATCTTACCTCTCTTAAGAATGTCTTCGGGCAAAGAATAATTCAAAATTCAAGACCCAGAAGAATGTCCTCAGGCAAAAGAATAATTCAAAATGCAAGACCCAGATTTTCAAACTCGCATATTTCTCATCTACCCACACACAAATAGACATCTTTTCTAAGTCAGGAGGAGCCTTGCTACCTACATCCCAACCCAAGATTACCCCATATGGTCAACAAGGTCAAACTGCATTACTGCCAATGAAACTGTATTACTCCACAAGGACCTTAATGATTTTAAAAAAAGGTCAGTAATCCAATTCCAATAGCTTCAGAGTCTAAAATTGCTAATTTTTGGCCACGTGCTGCACACTTCACCTGTTAGTAACGACATTTTTGAATTTTCTTCTAATTACACTCAAAGCTAAGACCTTTGGCCCTGGGCCCCAGATCCCCATTCAGGCTGCACACATTCTCCTAAATGACCTGATCCTTTGTTGTCATTCTTACTCTTTCATCTATTATTTACACCCATAGAGAAGGAAGATACTCAACCATTTGTGTAGCTTAAAGCTTCTAATCATCTTAATTTCTTTGCCTTTCAACCTATGGTCTTCTTCATAGACAAATGCCAAAAAGTTTGACAAAATCATTTTTTTCAATCGCATTCCACCCTGCCCTCCTTCCTTGGTCAACCTCCTTCCTGTTCCTTGTCTTTCATGGGAGGGACTTTCTTATTAGCCAGGATTTACAAATTTTGACCTTCACCAACAAAATGAAATTTCTAAATACAATACAAATCCTCAACTTATTCTGACAGATCATTAATAATTATATTTATTTCTTTGATCAAAGAGCCAACTTAAATTAAGTTGGAGGTTCCTGAAAATAACTTAAAATCAGCACCCAGTCTCCCTTAAGCTTGAGCATAGAATTTTTAGGATTCCCTTATAAAAATGCCAAAAAGCATTCAGTAAACAATAAGGATGTTAGTTATGTGGCCAAAACTTTCCAAACATTTTAGTATTTCTGCTTGCTCAGTTGCTTACTAAAAAGAAGAAAAAGAGGGAGGAGAGAAAAAAGTGAAAATAAAATAGAAAGGAAAATTTAAAGGTTAGATTTTTAATTTAATCTTTAAAACATTTTAAAAAACTACTAATTCTCCAAACAGCAAAATCCTCACGTAGTGTATTTGATGTCATTATTATTTCCCAACAGTTTTCACAGATTTTTTAAAAAGTCCAAAAACATTTTGCAAACCCAAAGTACAGAATTGTTTACCATGATGTAGATGTCTCCCTCAGATCACGATAGCCTCCCAAAGATTCTGATTTCCAAGATGTTTATAAAATGACATCTGATCCATCTTTGCTCTCTCTTCCTCTATTGCTCGGCTTACTCTTGATTTCTAACAGTGTTTCCTTGTTGTCTGTCCCCTCTGCAGACCCTGAAACCCCTTGTCTTTTCTTATTTTCACCATTTGCTTCAACCAGCAGTTCACTGGAGACCCATCCATCTTGCAATGCCTAAAGTGACAGATGCTCTCAGGAACGACCACACTGCTGAGTGAACAAAAGATAACATCACCCCCAGGAACTCCAGAGAGAAATACAACTGCAACCTTAAGACAGGGGCTGACTTGACAGACATTGGACCATAAACCTCTTCTAAGTGAAAAAGAAAACAACTGGCACACACACAAAAAAATCTGACACAATCAAAGGCAGAAAAGAGTGATTATTTGTGGATTGCCTTTTCACTCTGTAACTCACTTTCCTCCCCCCCAATGCTTTTATATTGGGGCAATTCACTCACCAAGAGGCAGGAGAAGTTCTTTAGGGGGGAAAAAAGCCTTTCTCAAGTATCTTCTTTTATTCAACAATATTCAAGTGAAATTCATTCACATGTGTGTTTCAGGAAATCTAAGACTAGATACGGCATTCTTAAGCCTGACCCTTCTTGTTTGCATAAGGCAAACTCAGAAATGCTGACTCAGTTCTACTGCTGTGAATGGCACATGCATTCTTTGCAAATTAAAAACACATTAGAAATTAAAAAGCAACATTTGACAATGTCAATAATATGTACAGCTCATAAAAAAAAAAAAGATCACCATTCATTCATCAGACAACCTCCAACTTGGGTTAAAAAGACAGTTAACAGAGGATTCTGGGAAGGGCTGCAGATCTCTTTTTCAAACAAAGGAAAGGTCATATTAACATCTCTCAGCAGCAAACTAATGACAGGGAAGCTATAGACGCAGGAGACTCCGCTGATGCCATCCAGGGTTTTGGGGTTTTGTTATTGGTGGTGTTGTTATTTAAAGCATCTTATTTAAAATCATCATACAGCAATAGTAAGTAAATATATCTCTAATATTTAGATATATACAATGAAGGGAAATTTTTGAAGCACATAAAACAAAAACCAACCTGGAGGTCAATTAAGAACCTTGTGTGATCAATGTCAATTACAGAGATTAACAACCGTTTTTATAATAGGTATCAAGCAACGCAGGGGAAAACCTCTGTTGCAGCTAAATACATTATTAGTCTCAAAAAGGGCAAATGATACAAATATTTATGTTTATATCTAAAGTATCTAAAGTAAAGAGTTTGTATTTAAAGTAAAGCTTCAAAATGCTTAAGAAAAGTTCCATCAACAATATTTCTAAGAAGAAATGTAAGCATTTATAATGACATTTCTTTAGGTAAAAATTTTAATATTTCTTTAAAACTTTTGCACAGAGAGCCTTTAAGTTATGTTACAGTCAGTCATTTTTCTTTGGAGTCATGAATGACTCCTCACATCCCCATTTTCTAAAATAATATAAATTTTAAAAGATACTTCGTTTTATCTCCTGTGTTTGAATTATTTGGGTGCAGAGAGGAAACGAAAATTTTTCAGCTTGATAAATCAACATATCTCTTATTTAAACATTTTTATGTCTCCCTTATTTCCTTAAACATTTCAGCATATCTTTACAAATAACATAGTACAGTATTTCACAATCTCAGAATTTCTAGGTTTTTTTATTTTAAGGCTGACAAAACAGAATGCATACAAAATAATAAAATGAATATGTATGATTACATAACATAATAGAAAAAAGATTAATTATAGAATGCTTATCATTATATAAAAGACTTGTTCTAATATGGACTGGATCTTTAACTAGAAGACTTTGTAAACAAAGCATTATACACACTGGCCTTACGTAATGCCCTACAACCTATTAATCCAAAAGTACCACATCATTTAACACTCTCAAACTTTGGCATTAATATCAAGAGAGAAGTGACCTTGAAATGACAGCTCCATTGCAGAAGGCTCAAAAAAAGATCCAATTAAATGACCTACTTTTAAACACAATAGGATCAATATGCATGCAGGAAAAGTACACCCCTGTGGAAAGTTCTTATTGCCTGATTGATCAAAAACAAAACTTTTTTTTAAGGGCCTTTTCCAGATCACAGTCAGTACCAGAAATCCACACAGGAAAAAAATCCATCAAAATGAAACCCTAAAAGGGTTTACTCTTCACCATCCTATTTGCACTTCAAAACCCTGTTAGTCCTTCAGTTAAACCCCAGGGCTGAACCATTTCAATAATAAGAGAGGTGGCCAGTAGTGATTTATCTCCCATTTGGCCTCTGGACAGAGCTGTAATGTCTAGGAAGCTTCCCTTCCCTGTCTGAAATCTCCCTCAAGTGACTACCTTCATCTGTGCAGCCTTGGATCTGCAATATTTAACAAATATGCCCCTTCCAATCACATGAAAGAACAGTCTGTAACTCAAGATTTGGGTACATTTTCTTGGCAATGATTTCAGAAAATGGAATGCTCCTGAGTAATCAGAGCATTCATTGCAAATATCAGGTTAAATTTCAGGTTCTCTTTGTTGTAAGTTGGGGAAGAAAACAAACTTCCTTAACTGTAGCCTCTTTCTTCTCATATATGTTAATTGTTATCAGAACTTCTTAAACTTTTCCCAAATTATACCTTGGTATTCTTTGTTTTGGACCACATTAGCTAATTTCCTGGGGTGTGGTGTTCATCTGAGGTTAAATCCTTACATTGTAAAATGTCTTAACAAATCCAAAAAAGTAGAGATTTCAGAGGTCACAGACTTCTGGGACAAAAGGACCTAAAAACAGATATCAGGCCACTATGACTCAACTGATTTATCCTACGCTTGTTATCAAATATGTACTATAACTGTCATCAAGCACACTTGCACAATTTTCCTCTAGTAAAATAAACACCAAACAATGTCAACAGTTATTTAAACTGAAATATATGTCCCCCAAATCATCAAATGTGAAACATAGTGAAGATATTCCTTAGAAATAGAGGCTATTTTGTCACTAAGCATGACTTACCTATTTCATAATGTTGTTCTCTTGTTTTCTAGAGTTGACAGAGAATAAAAAGTATATACACCCTTTTCATTACCTGTTCATTTTTTGTTTTATTTAAATGAGGAGTTTGTTTTTCTGATTGATTCTGATAAATGCCATCTGAATGCCACATTAACAACTTGTACCAAATGATTCAATTATAGCGATCCAATTTTACAAGTTGAAAATGTTCAAGCTATTTCATTCACTTCATAATTTGGAGACTCCACAGGCAAAGATGAATGTGTTTCATTTAAACCTAATAATATCAGTTAAGAAAAGCTTAAAAGTAAGAAAGGCAAATATATGACTGTTAAAAATACAAGCAGTAGAAATTTTTGTCAACTGAAAGGAAAAAATTATTCATGTTTTTGGAGGTATCTATTAAAAAATTACATTTCTTCAATTAAAAAATGTACCACAAATGTTCTTTTACCTCATTAGCAAATATTTTTCATTTTCAGAGCCCTAAATACCACAAATTCCAGAAAAACCAACTCTCCTAGTAAATGACTTTATTGCATGCTATCAGATCAATGAGTCTCAGATTTATATTTGACATGACATAAGAATTCAAGCTGGCCTTAATAACAATATTCAGGAAAACAAATTTCTTAACCCACTACACGACATCAAAAAAGAAAAGCTTTCCTTAGAGAATCAACAAGAGTAATTGATGCACCACAGAGGAAATATTCAATCTTCATTAAATATTTATTCAATGCAATAGATTGCTAGGTGCTATTTAGACCTCAAAGAAGAAATAGTTCCTGTCTGGTAGGAATCATGTCTTAGGAGAATTGAATGGAGATAAGAGTCACTTCCTCAAGGCATGGCCCTATACTTCAAAATGACAATGCTAAAAACTGAAAATGTGCTGTAAAATGTATATTACTACTCTGAAATCTGATACCAAAGAAAGTGATACTTAAGGGAGTATTAGCTCTAACAAGGTTTGACTGGGTATGCAACTTGAGTTCTTATTAATATAGCACAATAAAATGTTGATGTTCAAGATGCACAGTTCCCAACTCTGTCCCTCAGTAACTATTGCCAAGATGCCTATCTTCTCTGCGCCTCAGTTTCCTTACCATAAAATGGAGGATAAAATAATATACTTCTAGACTGAAAACACTATGGTTGTATATATTTGCAGATGACATGATCTTATATATAGAAAAACCTAAGACTCTACCAAAAAACTGTTAGAACTGATAAATAAATTCAACAAAGTTGATACAAAACATATAAAATCAATATTTCTATACACTAACAATGAATTATCCAAAAAATAAATGGAAAAAAATCCCATTTACAATAGCTAGAAAATGAAATAAAATACTTAGAAATAAATTTAACCAAGTGAAAGATCTATGCACTGAGAACTATAAAACATTGATGATAGAAATTGAAGACACAAATAAATGGAAAGATATCCTGTTCTCAATGATTAAAAAAATTAATATTGTTAAAATGCCCATACTTTCCAAAGCAATCTACAGATTTAATGCAATATCTATCAAAATTCTGATGATATTTTTCACAGAAATAGAAAAAACAATCCTAAAACTTGTATGAAACCACAAAAGATCCCAAACAGCCAAAGCAATCTTGAGCAAAAAGAACAAAGCTGGGGCATCACACTACCTGATTTCAGTATCTACTACAAACCTGTAGTTACCAAAACAGCATGGTATAGACGTAAAAACAGACACACTGGCATAAAAATAGACCAATAGAATGGAATAGAGAGCCCAGAAATAAATCCATGCATTTACAGTAAATTGCTTTTTCAAAAAGATGCCAAAAAACACGTGTGGGTAAAGGACAATCTCTTCAGTAAATGGTGCTGAGAAAACTGGATATCTACATGCAAAAGAACGAAATTAGATCCTTATCTCACACCATACATAAACATAAACTCAAAATGGATTAAAGACTTAAATGTATTTCATACTTGAAACTATAAAACTACTAGAAGAAAAACATAAGGGAAAAACTCCATGATATTGGTCTGGGCAATGAAGCACATAAGCAAAACCAGCAAAAATAAACAAATGGGATTATATCAAATTAAAAAGCATCTGCATAGCCAAGGAAACAATCAACAGAGTGAAAAGAAAACCTACAGAATGAAGGAAAATATTTGCAAACCATCATCTAA
>CAUYSK010018365.1:0-26513 GCA_963575035.1 Avahi laniger
TGCGTATGGCCGAGGCAGGGTGAACAACGGGGGAGGGGAGAGTGATGGCAGAGGCAGTCAGGAAGCCGTAAGGGGAGAGAGTTGTAGGATTTTGCAGATCATTGGGAGGATTTTGGCTTTTACTCTAAGAGAAATGAAAATCATAGAAATGTTGTGAACAAAATGATGTGATCTGACTATATTAATACTCTAGAAGGGTCTGACTAATGTTGAGAACAGACTGTGTGGATTGTCCATAGTTTCCCATTAAGGAAACTCTGCAATAATCCATGCAAGGCCAGACGGTGGCTCAAGCTGTGGATAGCTAGGGTGGCTGGGGAGGGGGGACAGTGAATGGCCATAAACATGATGAGAAGTGGTCAAATTCTGGATATGTTTCAAGGTAGACCCATGATATATTGTTGGACTGCATGTGGCATATGTGAGAAGAAAAGGAGTCAAATATTACTTCCAGTTTTTTTGGCCTGAGCAACTGGTAGAACAAAGTTGACCTTGAGCTGGAAAGGAGAATACTATGAAGAGTTCCAGTTGGAAAGAAAATCAAAAGTTCCATTTTGTGCACATTAAGCTTGAGCTAGCCATTATACAGATATTCAACTGAGACATCTGGCATGTTGTTGAAGGTACAAGCCTGGAATATAAGGGAGATGTCAGATGGAAGATACCTGTTTGGGAATTGTCATAAAGATGGCATTTAAAGCCCAAGACCACCAAGGAAGGGAATGTAGATGAAGCAAAGAGGAGAACCCAGGCTAAGCCCTTGCATACTGTAATGTTAAGAAGTTGAGGAGAGTAAGAAACAACACAGGAGATTGAGAATCTTTCTACAGCATCCAGTGCTGTAGAAAGAAAACCGTGAGTACTCAGTCTCGGAAGCCGAGTGAAGAAAGCAATTGACTGAGTGTTCTAATGTGTCAAATGCTGCCAGTAAGACATGTAAATTTAGGGTCAACAATAGATCATTAGATTTAGCACTATGGAAGTTATTGGTGACAGGACAAGAGGAGTTTCAGTGAATTGCGAAGGAAACATCTGTTTGGATTGGGTTTAAGAGATAATGGGAGAAAAAAATTGGAAACAGGAAGTACACACAATTCCTCCAAGGAGTTTTGCTATTATGGGAGAGGAATGAGTGGATATGGGGTTCAAGAGAGTGTATTTTTTAAAATAGAAGAAATTCCGGTATGTTTGCATGATGCAAAAGATACACAGAAGGGAAACTGTGATGAAGGAGAGGAAAAAGACCTATCCCAGCAGTGTCTGACAGGGGTGAGGGTCTGTGCACACGGAGGGGTTGGGGTTCATAGGAGCTGTCCAACATCACCTCCGTAACATCAGGATCAGAGGTGGGCATATGGACTCAGATGCAGGTGGGTGGGTAGACTTCAGAGTGGGAGTTCTGGGATGCTCTAGGTTCTACGTGAAAAGACCAGCAAACTCAATAGCTGGGAGTAAGGATGGTGGAAAGAGGCACTGAAAGTTTAGAGAAAACATAAAATAGTCATCCAGGATGCTGGAAATGTGACCAGACAAGGAAAATACACTGGATAGCTGAGCAGCATCTGAGATTGGTGGTCCAAAATTTTAAAGTGAGACTGGCAAATTTCCATGTGATTCTAGACACATTCAGCTGCGTGGATCTGAGCATTAAGCATGTGGTGCATAATGGGTGTGTTGTATTGTGCGACTCAATGAGCCAAGAAGTTAGAAGTTGGGGTATTGTCCGTTTAGGGTATGCATCAGCATTAGGATGTACACCCCTAAATTAGTGCAGTGTGAAGTTAACTCGGCATTAACTGAACCAACTGAGTGTTAGTAACATGGTGAAGACTGAACAACTGTCACTTAAAGAAAAGTAAATTTGAGTCATAATTACAAAACCAGTTTCTGAGACATCATTTTTCAGGTTAAATTAGGTATAACAAGCAATTATGAGTTTGTTTCCTGAATTAAGTTACTGTGATGATAGTTTAATAGATAATGGAATTTTGCAACATTTGCTCTCTGAAATTTTCTTTAAGCTCTGACAATGTGTGTAAATTGTTATTGTTTATAATGTAAAAATTTATATTTCATTATTCATATTGAAGTTTAGTATGTTGTCTATGAATCTACATCATTTATTTAAAAGGTGGCATCATTATTCTAAATAACAGTGTAAATAACAATAATGCTCGTAGCTCCCATACGGCTGTCCTGTACAGGACATGCAGACATAGACTCATATAAACCTGATAGCAGCATGGGATGGGGAGAGGAGAGGTTAATATCATTACCATTTTCAGAAATGGTAATTAAGCATCAGAGAAGTTAAATAACTTTTCTAAGTGTACACACTTCTAGAAGATCCAGAATACAAAATCAATCTGCCTGAACCCAAATTGAGCTGCATTCTTAACACTGAATGTCAATTATCTGCTGGACCCACAACACTCCAGCAGCTAGAACCAAGGTTCTCAACCCTTATGGTATGTTAGATCAAGCTGGATTGATTCCACCCAGCACCTGTCTCCAGGGATAGCGCTTCACCATCCGTAGTTTTGAAAGTGCCACAAGTGATCCTAATGTAACTTAAGATCCTAATGTGATTCCCAGTGACTGGCAACCACTGAGCTCTATATTCCAGGAGTTTCCAGGAGTTTCCAGGAGAGAGTCTGTGCACAGCACAAGTAACAGACCTCATCTGACCTCATCCACCAGGTTGAGAGAAACCTTTTAGAGACAGCCTTAAAAGTCACACTATAAATTGCCTTAAAATAAAACACTATAAATAAGCTTTCCCTTGCAGCCTCCAGTCCCTGCAGGTGACCCTATTTGACCCTCCTACCTGAAGAGTAGACCCAGCCCTACCTTGGGTCTGGTATCAGTCCTGTCCTTGGTCATATGGAATTTAAAGAGTTATAATTTTCTCAGTCATATGACTCAACATCAAGATATTAATAACAGTAGCCACTTATCAGGAGTTTACATGTGTCAGGAGTGGTGCTAAGTGCTTTACATGTGTTAACTCATTTGATCCTCACATAGGCCCTCTGAGGCAAGTGCTCTCAAACTACTCATTTCACGGATGAAGAAATTGAATCTAAGAGAAGTTAGATGATACGCCTCAGGTCACTCTATTAACCAGCAGAGTCTGGATTTTCACCTGGTTATGCCTGACCGTGTGGTCCAGGTCGCTGATCATTCTCCTACTCAACACTTCCCCAAGCATGTCCCAGAGCTTCCTCAACTCAACATGAAAACTCTTCCTTCTCACCACTGATCTTCTCCCTTCAGTGCCCTCTCCCAGCTCATGTCACCTCCTCTCATCTATCACTCAACTCAGAAGCCTCTACATCACCCCTCCGTCCCTCACTCGTGGAAACTAGTCAGTCCCTGTGTCCTTTGGAAGTTACCCTCAATGGCTACCAGATCTCTCTTCTTTCAAGACACTTTTTTGGTTCACTCCAAGATTATTTTAGTAATCCCTGTAAACAGTCTTTCTATCCTAATCTTATCCTTTTTAAATCCAGCCTCCACTTTGCTGGTTCTCGGTTGATCAGCTGATAACACAAATTTGATATCACATCAAAGCTTAAGATCATTCAATGATATAAGGAGCCCTGCATGATAAAAATACTCATTCCTTAGCAAAGTGATTTTCACAAAGTAGCTCCAACTTACTTGTTCAAAGGCATCTCTTACCACTCCCTGGCGTCTTGTCCTTACCCCATAAACACTATGTTCTTCTTCAAAGGTCACGAACTGGGAGTGCATAAGCAGAATCAGATCCAAGGACATGCTACACTGCGTTGCTTCACCCAGTACTCTGTGTATGTGTGTGTTCGTATGTGTGTGTGTAACAATTGCCATTTAAAGAATTGCGAGAGCTTACGTAAAAATGCAGACTTCTTACTTCTTTGGAACATTATTTCACCAGTTTCCCACAATCCACACCATCCCATTTTGTGGCCCCAACCCAACTCGCTTCACACTTTTAAGTGACCTGCCTAACCCAGATGGCATATGAGTTTGGGATCTCTACTCTGGACCATTAGAGGACCTCTAAGTGTACCATGTTTCCTCATGCCTTTGTAAATGTTTTAATGTTGTTTGTTTTGATTAGAGTGCCCTTCTTCACCTGGTAAAATCCTTTCTTTTTAAGGTCCCGATAAAAAGATCACCATTTCTGCAAAGTCATTCCAATAAAAAATCACTCATAAAGTTTTATTTATACTTGTAATATAGCTTTTTCCAAATTATTAAAGGCAGTGTATGTATGTCTTCTCTTGATTAGATTGGGAAAATCTTAGAAGTAGGTTCTGTTTCATTCAGCCTTGCACCCTCTTCCACATTGCTTACCATCATGCCTCACCCTCTGTATATGTTCCACAAACATTTTATAAAGTAAATTCTATTGCAGTAAGAAGCTCTTTTTGCTCTCCATTAAAGCCTTTTCATGACAAATTTTAATAACTCAACAAATAAACTTTTTTACTGTACAAGTAAATGACTTATTAGCTTATGTGAAAATGATTTTAAGTGTTGTTTCTCAAAAAATACTAGCAAACAAAATTCAACAACACACAAAAAATTATATTATACATCATGACCAAGTGGGATTTATCCCTGGCATGTTATGCTGGTTTAACATATGCAAATTAATCAATATGATACATCACATTAACAGAATGAAAGATACCAAATGATCATCTGAACTGATGCAGCAAAAGCATTTGACAAAGTTCAACATCCTTTCTTGATAACAACTCTTAACAGTTTTAGAGAGAAAATTCTTCAACATAATAAAGGCCATTTAAGAAAAACCTGTGGGTAATATCATAATCACTAAGGAACAACTGAAAGCCTTTCGCCTAAGATGCAGTACGAGGTAGGGATGCCTACCCTCACCACTCCTATTCAGCATAGTACTGAAAGTACTAGCAAAAACAATCATACAAGAAAAAGAAATAAAAGGCATTCAAATCAGAAAGGAAGAAGTTTGATTATCTCTATTTGCAGATGACATGATTCTATAGGTAGAAAACCCCAAAGATTCCACATAAAAACTGTTAGACCTAATAAATGAATTCACTAGAGTTGCAGAATTCAAAATCAACATGCAAAATTGAGGAGCATTTCTATACATAATAACAACCTAGCTGAAAAAGAAATCAAGAAAACAATCCTATTTACAATAGCATCAAAAAAAAAAAAAACCAACTTAGGAATAAATTTAACCAAGGAAATGAAAGATTTCTACACTAAAAACTATAAAACATTCCTGAAAGAAATTGAAGAAGACCCAAATAAATGGAAAGGCATCCCATGATCCCATGTTCATGGATCAGAAGGATTAATATTGTTAAAATTTTCATAATACATAAAGCACTATACAGATTAAATTCAATCACTATTAAAATTCCAATGGCATTCTTCACACAAATAGAAAAAACAACCCTAAAATTTGTATGGAACCACACACACAAAAAAACCCTAAATAGCCAAAGCAATACTGAGAAAAGAAACACAAAGTTGGAGGCATGAAACTTCCTAATTTAAAATTATATTACAAAGCTACAGTGATCAAAACAGTATGTTACTGGCATAAAAACAGAAACTTAGAGCAATGGAACAGAATAAAGAGCCCAGAAATAAGTTCAAATATATACAGCCAACTAATTTTTGGCAAGGGTAGTAAGAGGACACAATGGGGAAAGGATAGTCTCTTCAATAAACGGTGCTGGGAAAACTGAATTTCCACCTTCAAAAGAATAAAATTGGACAATTGTACCATACACAAAAATCAACTCAAAATGGTTAAAAGACCTAAATGCAAGAACTAAAGGCATGAAACTCCTAGGAGAGAACATATGGGGAAAGATTCTAGACATTGGCCTTGACAATGATTTTTTTGGATATCCCACCAAAAGGTCAGGGTACAAAAGCAAAAACAAATAAATAAAGCTACATCAAACTAAAAAAATTCTACATAGCAAAGGAAACAATGAACAAAATGAGAAGGCAATCTATGTAATAGGAAAAAATATTTGCAAGTCACATCCGATAGAGGTTAATATCCAAAATTTACGGGTGGGGTGGGAGTATTGTTTGAGCTCAGGAGTTAAAGACCAGCCTGAGCAAGAGTGAGATCCTGTCTCTACTAAAAATATAAAAATTAGCCAGGCATCCTGGCAAGCGCCTACAGTCCCAGCTACTCTGGAGGCTGAGGCAAGAGGATTGCTGAAGCTCAGGAGTTTGAATTTGCAGTGAGCTACGATGACGACGCTGCACTCCACCCAGGCCAACAGAGCAAGACTCTGTCTGGAAAAAAACAAAAACAAAAACAAACTTATAAATAAAACTCTTACAAGTCAATAGCAGAAAAACAAATAACCCAATTAAAAATAGAGGAAGGACTTAAGCAGACTTTTCTAAGCAGACTTTTCTCTAAAAAATGCATAAAAATGGCCAACAGGTATGTGAAAATATGCTCAACATCACTAATCATCAGGGAAATGCAAATTAAAACTACTGTGAGATACTGCCTCATACCTATTAGGATAGCTATAATCAAAACACCTAGAGATTTGCATATGTTGAACCATCCCTGCATCTCTGGGATGAAGCTCACTTGGTTGTGATGGATTATTTTCTTGATAAGCACCTGGATTCGGTTTGCTAGGATTTTGTTGAGAATTTTTGCATCTATATTCATAAGGGATATTGGTCTGTAGTTTTCTTTTTTTGTTACGTTCTTTCTGGTTTTGGTATCAGGTTTATGTTGGCCTCATAAAATGTGTTGGGGAGGAATCCTTCCTTCTCGATGTTGTGGAATAATTTCTGCAGGATAGGCAGCAATCCCATTATTGGGCATCTTCCCAAAAGAACAAAAGTCACTCTATAAAAAAGACACCTGCACTCGAATGTTCATAGCAGCATAATTCACAAATTGCAAAGATGTGGAAACAACTCAAGTGCCCATCAATACATGAGTGGATTAATAAAATGTGGTATATGTATACCATGGAGTACTATTCGGCTATAAGAAATAATGGTGATATAGCACCTCTTGTATTCTCCTGGATAGAGCTGGAACCCAATCCACTAAGTGAAGTATCCCAAGAATGGAAAAATAAGCACCAAATGTACTCACCAGCAAATTGGTTTCACTGATCAACACCTAAGTGCACATATAGGAATAACATTTATGGGGTGTCGGGCAGGTGGGAGGGGGGAGGAAGGGATGGATATATGCACACCTAATGGGTGCGGTGCACACCGTCTGGGGATGGACATGCTTGAAGCCCTGACTTGGGGGGATGAGGGGGGTAAGGGCAACATACATAACCTAAACATCTGTATCCCCATAATATACTGAAATAAAAAACAAAACAACAACAACAAAAATGCCTAGAGATAACAAATGTTGGTGAGGGTGTGGAGAAAAGGGAACCCTAGTGCACTGTTGATGGGAATTAAAGTGGTGCAGTCATAATAAAAACAGTATATGGAGGTTCTTAAAGAAATTAAAAATTGAACTACCCTATGACTCAGCAATCCCTCTTCTGAATATATACCTAAAGTAGATGAAATCACCACCTGGTAAAGATAACTGCACTCCCGTGTTCATTGCAGCATTTTTCACAATAACCAAGACATGGAAACAACCTAAGTGTCTGTCCATGGACAAACAGATAAAGAAAATGTGGGAGATATACTTGAATATTATTTAGCCTTAAAAAAGAATGTGATCCTGCCATTTGCCACATCATGGATAGACCTGGACAACATTATGTCAAGTGAAATAAGCCAGACACAGAAAGAACAATATTTCATGATCTCACTTATATGTGGAATCTTAAAAAAAAAAAAAAAGAGGTCTAATATACAAATAGAGAATAAAACAGTGGTTCCCAGGGATAGGATAGGGGGAGGAAATGGGGAGATGCAGTTCCCAGGATACAAAGTAGCAAATATGTAGGATGAATGGATCTGGAGATCTAATGAACAGTACCAGCACCATAGTTAATAAAATTGTATTAGGGACTTTTGTTAAGTAGATTTTATTAGTAGTTCCTCTTGTCAAAAAAAGGGTAACCAAGAGGATAGATATGTTAATTTGCTTCATTATAGTAACCTTTTACTATCTATATGTATCCCATAACATCATATTGTAAACTTCAAATATACACGATAAAACTTTTTTTAAAAAATTATTGTTTCATATGAGCTTTGAGCAACTGCAGGTTTCTAAAGTCTCTTTAGGATGATTATATAGCTGGCTATGAGAGCTGGTGGTACATAACTTCTTTTTTTTTTTTTTTGAGACAGAGTCTCACTCTGTTGCCCTGGCTAGAGTGCCGTGGCGTCAGCCTAGCTCACAGCAACCTCAGACTTCTGGGCTCAAGCGATCCTCCTGCCTCAGCCTCCTGGGTAGCTGGGACTGCAGGCATGCGCCACCTTGCCCAGCTAATTTTTTTATATATCTTTAGTTGTCCAGCTAATTTCTATTTTTATTTTTATTTTTTTGTAGTAGAGACAGGGGTCTCGCTCTTGCTCAGGCTGGTCTCTAACTCCTGAGCTCAAATGATTCGCCTGCCTTGGCCTCCCAGAGTGCTAGGATTACAGGTGTGCGCCACCACGCCCGGCCCATAACTTCTAAGTGGAACATGCAGAGCAGTATATAAATCCATCGCCCTCCTCTTTCTAGTATTGTTCATATGCTCAAATAACAACGAATCCTTTCAAAACACCTTCACACTTACGACACATTCCTTAGGCGATAATTACCTCATTAATCACATCTGCATCTTCACATACAATTTCAAATCTCATGGTTTCACAGGAAATCCCATTGTAAACCACTTCATACCCTTACTGTTTCTTTGAGATTTTATTTTCATTTCTTTTATACCACATATTAAAGTAGAAAAATAAGGAACTCCTAAAAATTTGGATTTACATTGAGAAAGCAAAGATAACATTTTTGAAGTAATCAAAGATGCATGGTAGCTAGCATACAGACCTTGCCTTAAGGAAGGAATGCCCAAAGTGTACATGACGAGGAAAAGGATTTTACACTTGCCTTTGTAGAAGTATGAATGAAGGACTGCAGTTGCCATGGAAGCTAAATCTCAGAAAGAATGACCAGATCCTTCTAGGAACTGCTTCTGTTTTTTCTGCCAAGACCATCTGCTGACAGCCCCAAACCCCAGGCTGCTGACTGCAATGCCTGTTAACGCGGGAAAGACTATTAACATTTTGCTGTCTCCACGTCTTCTCCTCTATCAGGATTGAACCTGAAGCAGGTGTGAGCAGGGAGGCAGAAAAACCCCTTTGAAAGTTGTAAATTAGCCTGCTCGTGGGCAAAGCGTATGGGCCCCGTTCATTCCCAAGCTCTTCCACAGGGGATGAAGAGAATCTGTTAAGAACCATCCGGTCTGCAGTGGGGCTGCATTCCAGGAAGGAATGCTAGAAATTTCAGACTCAGATTTAAATCTTTGTTTGTAATAGTTTTCTTCCCTTGTGATCCAATTCCCTCTTAATTAATCAAGAGGGGTTTTGTCTGTGCATTATTGGCCCTCAATTAACATTATCAGATGCTGCTGAACTCTGAAAACACATCTGAGAGATTTCTACATAGAGTATTAAATCATTTCCCAAATTGTTTTAATCCTAGGAGGTAAATACCCCAGATAATGAAAAACCAACGTCAGGTTTTTTTTCCAAATAATGTTCTCACTACTAGAAGGAATTAACTTTCATACGTTTTTTTCCTAATACTCTCAGACAGAGGTTTCCAATCAGTGTGGTTAACTGCATGTCAAGATTGGAGGAAAGGTTATAGTTTTAAAGCCAACAGAACTGTTGGATGAAAAAATATTTTATTTGTCTTTAAGAAATTATTCGTTGCTGAGTCTTGAGCATTTTTATTTGGTTTAACATATTGCGTAGATGGTTGTTTTTCTGTTCACATGACCTATCTTTCCAGTCCTTTAAAAATATTATATTTCAGTCTTTGTTTTGAGAGTTGAAAAGTGTCTTTGTCTACATGAACCTGAAGGTCTGCTAAGAAAGGTTGTGTTATTAAAAACAAAGAAGGGGCAGGCGTGGGATTCTGATAGCATTCATTTATTTTGCCTTTGAATGGCCTTTTAAACAAAATATTTGAAAAGATTTATTCTAATGATAATTTCTAAAATTCAATGTGTATGCAAGTCTTTTCATTTATTTTTTAAATGATTGAGCCAAAATTTTGATTATCATCTTTTATATTAATATGACTTGTCCATGCAATAATTCAAACCTGGGGCTGGAAAACAACGAGCCTCTAAGTATCTGGACCTTGGTCTCCCCTTATCAGGGCTTCAGTTTTCTCATCTGGAAAATAAAGGTTGGATGAGATGATCTTCTAAGGTCTATGTCTAGTGAAGTTGAAGGCAAAAGAAAAAGGCAACCTAGGATCTGGGATAACTGGAATGAAAGGAGGCACAGGCTTTGAATCAGAGAGATCTGGGTTCGAATCTCAGACATTATTAGTTGTAAGGAGTTAGATTTTATTTTACTCAGCTATAAAATGGAACTAATTATGAGCTGTATTGAGGGCTGTTGAGGTTCAAATTGCAACAAGCCTATAATGTTCCTGGCAGTCTGTACACATATTGTATCGTATGCTCCTATAAACGGTAGGACCACAGTAAGGTCAAGGAGAACATAAGGCTGAGCATATGACTCAATCTAGTAATTTCCATTCTGGCACTTGGAGAAGAAGGGGAGTGAGCATATCACTGTCCTTTACCAACAGAGACGTCCCTCTGCTGTGATGAAACTGGAGCTGTCAGGATTTAAAAAAAGAACACCATCAGGGCAAAGGCACCACATCTTGGCAAGAAATGCTTTGCATAGTTTCCACCGTCACCAAGCCCTTCCTCCCACCCGACACCCTGCTTCTATTTAAATCCCCAGGCACTCCACTGGACCACGCTCACGTTAGCCAGCACCCGGCCATCAGCAGACAGGAGACGGGAAGAGACGGGTAGCATGGCTCCAGGAGAAAAGGGAAGGGAGGAGAGCCCAGCCAAGAGTGCCCTCCGGAAGGTACGCACAGCCACTCTGGTCATCAACCTGGCCCGCGGTTGGCAGCAGTGGGCGAATGAGAACAGCACCAGGCAGGCCCAGGAGCCTACAGGCTGGCTGCCTGGAGGGACCCAGGACTCACCCCAAGCTCCTAAACCAGTCACACGCCCCACTCCCCGCCAGCCCTCTCAGAGTGCCGCAAAGTCTTCATCCCCACAGCCGGAGGGACATAGAGATGGACAGAGCTCAGATGAAGCCGCTGAGGTTTCTCACATCAAAAGGAAAGAGGTGACCAAAACAGTGGTCAGCAAGGCTTATGAGCGAGGAGGGGACATGAGCCACCTCAGCCACAGGTACGAGGATGGTGACACGCCTGACTCTGGGCAGCCGGAGCATGACATCGACAGAATCCTCCACAGCCATGGCTCCCCAACACGGAGAAGAAAATGTGGCAACCTGGTATCCGAGCTGACCGAGGGCTGGAAGGTGATGGAGCAGGAGGAGCCCACGTGGAGGAGCGACAGCGTCGACACAGAGGACAGCGGCTACGGAGGCGAGGCCGAGGAGCGGCCCGAGCAGGCTGGCGCGCGGGTGGCTGCCGCCAGGATCAAACGCCCCGTGCACTCCCAGTGAGTGAATGTGGCCTCCCCGTCCTGTGCCAGGATCGGTACTGAGCCCCGGCCAAGTCTGGGGATCCAGAGAGCAGGCGGAGTCCGACGGGTTAGAGTGAGAATCTCAAGGAGTGGGCAGGAAGCATGCATAGCAGGGAGGCATGTCCCTGGGCTGAAAGGTCAGTGCTAACCTCAGACTCGGACCTTTAGGTCAGGGCCTGCACTATTCTGTCTCTCCTTTTGGTTTTGAACTAAATTCCTAAGCTTTAGCCTCGACAAAGATGAAGCCATCAGAGACGGATGTCTGTTGTGGGTTAATTCTACAATGAGCAATAAATTGGCTTATTTTTCTGGAGAGAAAAAGGCTTTCTGGTAGACTGACTGGGGAAATCTTTACCTTTTCCCAAAAGTCTGTATTATTATCTGCTTAAATAATGCCCTTGGAACATGAATCTCTATGACTCTGTAAACGGGTGGAAGGCTGCTAAATTGAGAGTAGGGTCTGAAGTTAGACTCAAGTTCAAATCCCAGCTCAGCCCCTAACTAGTTCTTTTTTTAGGCTGATTTCCCCATTTGTAAAATGACAGCAACAGTAAGCTTTTCAGATAAATTCTGCTGGATTGGGAAAAGTAAATGAGATTAGGGCTGCCAAGCACCCAGCGCGGTGCTTGACACCTATGCTCAATACACAAAACCACTATTTTTCATATAGATTGTACTGTTTAGCAACTTTCCAAACTTTCAGAAAAGTTTGTCCTATTTCTCAACAAAGACAGAAATAATTAAAATATCACAATCCTAAAACACTTAGATATTAAATACACACACACATATACACACAGACTCAAACTGATGCATTTTAGATAAGAAACACTTATTTCAAGGCAGTAACTTCACATAATGGAAAGCTGGGATATCTCACTTCACAAGCTCAGGATATGAAAATATGGGAAAAGTCTCTGATGTCACAATGCTTATAAATCTGACTGCCTTTGGGGACCGTTAGATGTATAGGTGTGCTTTTCAAGTCTTATGAAACAATAAGAAAGTAAAGAACAAGCTGTTTAGTTTGACAAAGAGCTGTTTTACAGTTTGTGACTTTAAAGGTGTTTTGAAGGAATTAGAACTACATTGCAAGCTTTTAAGAAAAATGAAATAGCAAACTTGGATAATTATAACAATCTGTCATGCATTTAGTGTGTCCTATGGGTATTTTAAATGCTTTGTCTTTTCAGTCCTCACAATCCTATGAGGCAGATATTAACTCATTTCAGGGATAAGAATAATGAAGTTTAGAAGCGAAGTTGACCCAGCAAGTTAGTGACAAAGCTCAGACCTGCCCTATTCCAAATGCTATGTTTTGAAACCAGGTATGGTACTAACTCTCACGCCATGGCTTGAGAATGTGTTCAGAGGTCTGGATTTGTGCTCTACTTACATTAAGAGGAATTCATGATCAGAAGTAACTTTTACCAGAACATAAGAAACCATAGTCCAAATAATGGCCTTGTAGATTTGGGGGTATATGTTCTAGAATTGGAAAAATGGAATCCATCAGAGTAAAGACCTAGGGTGCTCAATGAGGATCTTCTTGTCAGCACATTTTAAATTGGCCAGAGGTAGGGAGATGACAGCTGGAATCAATCCTGAATGCTTAGGAGAGCTGACTCTTCTTTGGCACTTGTCTAAGCACTTTTCGTATATTTATTCAATGAATCCGCACAGTATTCTCATGGAGTAGGTATAATCAGTATCCCTATTTGATGGATGGAAACATGAGATGAAGAAATAATAGGGAATGTGTATGAGATATTACAGCCCATGGGATTTGAACCCCGGCATTCTGGCTCTGGAGCCCACCCTCTGACTAAATTGTCTCACTCAAAAGCAGAGACTGGGATACAGGACCCTTTTCTGGGTTGCTGAAATCAGGCAGGTACACCGGCACCTTCTTAGTGTGATGGAGTACATAAGCTTTCAGTAAGAGACAATTAGATTTGAATCATGGTCACTTAGGCAATACTGACTCTGTGTCCTCATCTAAAAAATAGACATGCTAATTCATATTTCATGGAAAATTTTTATATAAACTATGAAAGCAATGGATTCAGGGGAGCTCCTTAGGAAGTTGTAATGGAGTGGGCCAGGCCTGGTGATCCCAACCCTTACAAGTGCTAGGAGCTTGCCTCTCTAGATTTGGAGGGTGGTGGTGGTTTTATCTCTTTTTTCCTTCTTTGGTTCCTTTCCCTCAGTCTTAGAGTACACAGGGTCCCAGAATTTTGCATGCAGCAACGGCAGCTGTTAATGTCAGTAGTAATCCTAGCTGCACTCAGGAAACTTCGGCAGAAGCCCAGTGGGACTCTGCCTGGCGGGACTCTCAAATATTGCTTGGGAAATGAAAATGGCATTACTGAGTAAGCCAATATGCAAGGGCTTTTTGTTCACTTATTTTTAATTACAGGGACCATTCTCTCCCTGTATCTGCCAATAGGGAGACAATTATGCATCATGGATGTTTAAGTCTAAAGGAAGAGACTTTCTTGGTGATTAAGATGTTCCATGGATAGTTGAAACAAACAAATCAAGTGTGATAAAAAACAGATAAATTCTTTACCAATAGTGGTTTTGCTAACTTGGATATTCCTATTTTAATGGTTTATAGTTCATGCCTTGTTTTAAAAATATTGTGTCTTTTGATTGTGTGTGACTTGTTTGGTCCAGCACCTTTAGACAAAGGAAATTAGATCCCTCTCTCCCATAAAGGTTCAAGATTAAAGTACCAATCACTCACCCATCCTCTCCTTGAAGTCTATACAGTAAAAATACGGTTGAGCATGGCAGTGCCATTTTACAAATAAGGAAACTGACACGCAGAGATGTTAAGAATTGTATCCAAGTCACAGAACTAGTAAGCGATGAGTTGGGAAGGCTCATGCCAGAGCTTGTGTTCTTAACCACTATGCTAGACTGTCTGTCTTAGTAGAGAATAGACTCCAGGAATAAAATGGAGATCAAAGTGTCAGCTTAATTAATGGAGCCCCATAATTCCCAAAGTTCAGCATTTTGGTACAACTGTATTAAAGGACTTCACAAGAAACGGAAGCAACAGTACAGCCTCGCATTACCTACTCCCAATTCTAGAGGTGTGAACCATTTCCACGGACTCTAAAGACAATTACCAATCTGTAAGGAAAATCACAGGTCTGGCCCTCAAAAGCCTAGTTGATAACAGAACAGAGAACATAATGGTTGATCAGAGATGTTCATACCACTGCCTTTTGAATGTAGTCACCCTGCTTCTGATACATGTGACCCTATAGACGTCATGCTCCCATTAATCAAATCAGCTAAACTTCCTGTGCAGAGGAGCAAGCCAACCAATGCGCAGAGGAGCAAACTCTCCCAGAACTTCTCTGAGAAATTGGAAAGGGTGGCAGAAGCTCTTTTCTTTACTGATAGAGGAGAGTGCCCAGGCAATGAGGAGAAATCGTCCTTGCACAGGAAGATCCACAGAGCTGGCAATGAAAGCCGATCTTCGCTTTCTTCATACAGATCCAAGACAGACCAGAAAAGCTCACCTCTAGGTGCCCGTGACATTTTGAAGCTAGTGATTCACTTCATGAAGGGCAACTACCAAGAATGTTTTCAGTGTCAGTGAGCTTGGTAAAATTTGAAACATATCTTTCAGAGCTTCTATTTCCTAGGGGTTTTTACTATATATTTAATAATTTACCCATACAATTATTACTCCAAAATGACAGAATCATAAAATTGGTTCCCGTATCATACTGCTAAAGAGCCCCATTCACGTAAGAAAGCAGCACTCAAATGCATGTCGTTTTTAGAGCTGACAGGTAAAAAGTAATTTTCAGAATTTATTTCAGTAAATGAAGCTAGACTTTCTAAGAGAGACTGCTCATAATGTTTAGTAGAATTGGTTACCTTGCACATATCAGGACAGGGGATATATTTTTGATTGACTATAAGAAAATTTGTTTACTAATTAATGAATGGTGATGGATTCAATATTGCCATCCTAAGATATGGGTGAGATGTTAGTCTTTGAATATTCCTTTGTTTTCTTTTAATTTTTGCTAGATTGTCTTTCTAAGGCTCAATTTAAACTATCATTCACATTTTTTACCTAAAAAATTAAAAGATAACATAATCCAGTATTGATTCATATATCTTCTTGAATGATATTCAAGAAGATATTCAGAGTATGAGACTTGCTAATCCTGCTTTAAATATGATACTTTCAGACTTTTTAAAAACTGAAAATATAAAAATAATACAGAACATTTATAAGATAGGGAAAATTAAATACTCATTAAGATAAATTTCCTCCTATTTTCTAATTTTTGATTGTAGGGCCAACTTCCTTTGTTTTCCTTCCTTCCAATTATTGGGAATTACAATTTGATAATATAACAAAGGGACATTAAGGTTTAGAAGGTGCTTCTTTCAGAAGATCTTCATAGATTTATTACCACACTAACCCCAACCCTTATCTCAAATGACACCAAGTTTCAACACTTAGGGAATCTAAGTTCCTAATTAAAAATTAGAAGGGAAAAAAAACTATATCAAAGAATCATAGACCCATATACAATTTAAACAAACTACCTCAGGATGCTAATTTATTAACCTATATTTTGCTTTCTTTAAGTTACCAAATCAATATAATACCAATATGAAAGAGAATTTTGAAAAAAATGAAGAAAAATCAACTTTCACCTGGATAGCAACATAATTATTTTCAATTGTGCATATGCTATTAAATTCTTCAGCCTGGGGCATATACATTTCACAGAGTTGCAATTATACCGTAAACCCAAATTTGTATTACTCTGTTTTTATTTAGTGATTATTCACTGTTTTTTTTTTTATTATTGAATATTCAATAAGTATCTAAACCAGTTCCTGGCACAGAGTAGGTGTCATAAATGAATACTTTATTTAAGGACGGAAGGAATGTCAAAGTGCCAGCAGCTCTTCAAAAGCACGGTGTATTATGATTTGTACATAGGACAGAAGTACAGTTGGTGCTCAGGAGACAAAGACAAATGCGTTAATAAATTGAACCATTCACTTTCATCTGAGATATTTCAAGTCTGTTCTCTGGCAGGGTGACTCAGCCTCAAGTGTGGCATGAGATTTGGGTTCTACCTAGATGGCCTTGGGTTTGTTTTTGAAGACTATGCCTCTCATTGATCACCATGGCTCCAAAAGAAAAAGGTGTTTGTCCCCTTCATTAACAAGATGGAGCAGCCCATCCTGTGGGTAGCTCAACAGGGACATTTGATGGACAAGCAGGTGATGTTGAGGGCAAGGAGGGCTGAGAGCAATCCATTCTACTTCAGTGTGGTGTAGTTCTTAGCACATTTTCACACATAAACGATTTTATAAAGTTGCAATAATTGTGAATACAGTTTTTGTGTGATGCTTTTCTCCAATTAACTTTGTCATACACTTTATCCACATGTCTGCACAGAATAGTAGCATTATACATAGCTACGTATTCCCTGTTCCAATTCTTTTGCACTGGAGAAACACGTAGCAAGTGTTAGGATTTTGGAAACCCAGCAATGACGTTAATGAAAGTTCGCCATCTAGTGGACGTCATTTCTTTCTTGAACACAATGTTAATGCAAGTATGTATTCTTCCCTATCCACATCCATTTGGCCCCTGCATTTGGATAACCAGATTTCAGGAAGTGAGTTTGGATAGCAAGGGATACCCAAATCTGATCCGTTCTTGGATTCTGAAGGGAAAATTGTGAGTGTTCGGATAGGTCAGACATGCCCTTCACCTCAGTAATTTCAGCACTACTCGAACATCTCCAATCCCAGTGCAGAAAAGGCATGAGGCCAATTGGTGGGAGGGAGCGGGGGAGCTTTATGAGGATGGGAGTATAAATCTCATTTTAGACAGTCTCAGAGCTTGTATTTTACCCGTGAAGGCAAAGAGACCTGGGGAAAAAGTGTAGATCGGAAACAGAAATGGCAGGGAAGTCTTTTAAAGACAAATTTTTGCCATTTTAAAATTAGGCCTGCACCCTCATACACTACTGGTCTTTACTTTCCAAAGCTGGGTTTTTGTTTTTGTTGTTTTTAAATAAGAAAATGCATTCCAAATTCCAAGGATACACATTTAAAATACCACTCATTCCTTTATTAATCACTGGACCTGCATGCTAAGGGGCAACCTTGCATAGTAGAAAGAGCAATGACTTTGACTTTAGCCTCACACAGTTTTGTGTTTTACTCCTGCCTGTGCCGCTGATTTAGGACAGTATTTCATAGTAATTATATACAGGCTCTGGAGCCAGCTTAACTTTGGTTCACATTCCACTTCCACCACTTAACAGTTTAGTGACTTTAAAAAGTTACTCAATCTCTCTGGCCTCAGTTTCCTCATCTGTGAAGTGAGAATAGTAGTACTTAGCTCATAGAATGGATGTAGGGAATATTACTGACAAGTGTTTAGAAGAAGATGGTGTTCAATAAATGTTACTACTGCTAGCTAGTGTTTTCTATCTGTACGACTTGATATTTTAAAGTTTGTGGTACACCATTGATACTAGTCTAGAGATGCTCTCATTAAAAATCCATATATGAAAATCTATACATGACAATATTACAATGTATGTGTGGTGGTAGAATCCTTATCTTTGGGAAATAACTGGTTTCAGAGGTCCTATAAAAACTGGATTCCCAAGTATACTTACATAATTCCTGTTCTAAAATGTCACTAACACTCAATTTTAAGATGTACACGTTTGCATTAACTTTGTGTAAGGAAGCTTTTCTCTTAAAACAGAGTTTACTATCATTATAATGCTTGAAACATTATTGTTATTCATAGAGAAAATAATATAGAAAGACATACATCAAACTAAAATTAATGGTGGAACTATGCATTAGTTTTTTCTTTCATTTCTAATTTTTTGGTATTGTGTTTATATATCTTTTATAATCAAAGACATCGTAAAGACATCATGGTGCATATGCCTGGGAAATACAAAGGGAAAACAACATCTGGGTATTAAAATATCAGTATCTTGATTCTTTCCCCTCTCTCTCCTTTAGGGCAAACAGATTTACAGAGAAACTCAACTGCAAAGCCCAACAGAAATACAGCCAAGTGAACAACTTGAAAGGAAGATGGCAACAGTGGGCTGATGAACACATACAATCCCAGAAGCTCAACCCTTTCAGTGAAGAATTTGATTATGAGCTGGCCATGTCCACCCGCCTGCACAAAGGAGACGAAGGCTACGGCCGTCCCAAGGAAGGAACCAAAACTGCTGAAAGGGCCAAGAGAGCTGAGGAGCACATCTACAGGGAAATTATGGACATGTGCTTCATTATCCGCACGATGGCTCGCCACCGACGAGACGGCAAGATCCAGGTTACTTTTGGAGATCTCTTTGACAGATACGTTCGTATTTCAGATAAAGTGGTGGGCATTCTTATGCGGGCCAGGAAACACGGACTGGTAGACTTCAAAGGAGAGATGTTATGGCAAGGCCGAGATGACCACGTTGTGATTACTCTACTCCAGTGAAACCTGAACATCAAAAACCAAACTCGACCCACTATTGTCTTAATGCTAAATGCTAATATATTAATATTTAAATTAAAATGCAAACTCTCTGTAATAAGTTAAAAAATATTAAACAATTTTTACATAAATGACTTTTTTAGTACTCTTTTTACGAGGAAGTTTAAAGATTTTGAGAAAGCACACACAAAGCATTTCAGAAAGCACATAGAATATTATTAATATATAATAATAGTATTAATATTTAAAATTCCACTCACCTTTTAGGCAAAAATACTTGGCTATTGATTGCAGAAATTATTGTAGATTTTTAATTAAACATTACATTTAAGAAGAATGCTGACTTTAGAAAAAGATTAGCAGAACATTATGATGTGTCATATTTTAAGGAAAAAAATTCCATTAAGTTTGGTAAAACTAAACTTTAAATTTTCTAAGGTTGAATCTGTACTATTTTTATTACAGTATCACTTACAAAACAGGTACATATATAAAAAGTTAAGTTTTCAATACGATGTTGAAATTGTTGAACTTCCTCTGTGGGCTTGGATTCTAACAGGTTTCCAGAAGGAGTTAGCCTTTCTCCTCCTGTGTGATTTAAGCAAAAAATCACATACCAGTGGAAAGCACTGGTCATCTTAGCACCATCAAAGAAGGCAATCATGCTCATCTTCACTTGAAAAGTAGAGCAGAGGTGAGAGATTCAGATTTATTTGCCTTCATAGGACTTCTTGGAGAAGTTTGTCATTTCATAACATGTCAGCATGTAATGAGTCACGCTGCTAACATTTGTGTCAACGCATAATGGAGAAAAACAACAAATTCTATGAAGTGCAATGTTCAGTGTAGAAGAACCTCACAGACTCATCAGTGAATTAAAAACAGATTTGAGACATTTTCTTCATACTCTAACACGGAAAACTTTATCAAATGTCTAAAAGTCATAAAACAGCCATGTTAGTCCTGCCAAAGTGAAAAAAGTACAGTTATATGATGGTAATAAGAAAATTATTTGACACCAATGTGTTAGTTGTCAATTTTTCACCTTCATAGAGCTAATATGCCTTATATAATGCTAAACACCTGAATAAAATGTAAGATTATAATTCTTACTGAATTCAATGAAAGTCATTAAAATGCATTGATATTATAGCACTTTGGTGTTAAATACAAAAATTAATATCAAAATAATATGCATTCATAATTTTTAGATGTTAGGTTTAAAATAAAATACATATTAAATCTCTACAGGAATTATCTTTGTTTTCATGTATGATTCTCTTTAGAACTGAAGTATCCAATACCTTCTTAAAGAAAAAAGTAAGCATATTTTTGTCTGCACACTATATTTAAAATCACAAATTGATGACCAATATTTCTAAGTAGAATTTTGTATAAAAATGAAATGAAATCTACATCAAATTTTAAAGATAAATGGCACAAGAATAGAAGATGTTTTTTTGCATTTTCTGTTCTTGTTTTTATAGCATTTTTAGATAATATTCCACAATATACTTTCCTGTATTTGAAATACAACAAAATGATAGTTTACAACTTAGGTTACTGGTAGTGTTGGTATGATATTTAGACCAAGGCTTCAAAAGACTTCCCTGGCATGTAACTCTGCGAGTAACAGTTTATGCAGGCACTGACATAGACTATACAAAGTTCAATTTGTTTGATTTGAAGATGGAGTAAAAGTCCTCTTCTCCGAGAGCTCGCATTAACTAATACTCCTCTGAACAAGGCCTGGCTGCAGAGTCAGAAAGCTCGTTTCCTTAGATGAAGTGCCTGCTATGCAACAGGCACTCCCTTAGCAGCATCCTGTGAGACAGGCATGATCATAAGAGCTGTCTTGTGATAAAAACAGCTCATGGTTTGCAGATTTTTTCTTACTTTATCGTGTATCATTCTTATGCTAGGTATTTTATTTATTTGTAAGAACCCTTTTCATATTTTTCATATTAATGTTTCCTGATTTGGGATCCAAAAATACTCTCTTTTAACCAAATGATTATTATCATAAAAACTTTATGACAGGAAAATCCATAGGTGAAAAACTTTGGACATTTTGACAAAAAATAAATAAAAAATAATCCTGAATTCCCAATTGCAGTGTACAATTAATCTCCCTACCTTCAGGATTTGCTTTTTCCAGACTTTCAATCGGATGTTCAAAGGGTTTCTGTGCTCTTGGTATGTACTTTTTCACCCCTTCTGTCTGAACCACCACTCAAATAGGATGCCTTTCAGCTTTCAAACGTGAAGTTTATGACTTTCTGATTCCCCAGTTCACCTTGTCACTCTGCCCCCTCACACCATGAGGAGAGAATTCTGAGCTTGGGGTTTTTTCTTCCTACACCATGTTGCAACGTGAGGCTGCATCTATGCTCTTGGTTTGCCTTCTGCTTTTTCCTTACCCTTCCCAAACTCTATTTCCTTCTTTTTCTAATTACTACCAACAGGTATAATGTAAGAATACCGATGCTATCTCTAGCATGATGCAGAAATAATTCTGTATAAACTAGAATTTCATGTCAACAGGAACTCATACTCTGGGGAGGATTACTGTGCTTTCTCCAATAAGTCACTCTGCTCAGGGATTATAAGAGAAGCAGGAGACCATGTGGCTCATACTTAATGCAGATGCCTCCTCAGGATTTCTAGAATATTCTAACTTCATTCCCAGTACCCAGGACATTTTTAGTATAAGTAAGCACAGACTTAATATCTGTTAAATTATTTAATTTATAAATGTGTTGAATGACCCTATTCACTTACCCTAGATGTTTTGAGAATGCTGTGCTCCACCACCTATCATCCCCATGAGGGTTATCAAATTATATTGTGTGCCCAGATTTTGGGGGTACACAGTATCAACACATTTATATTGCATGCACTTTTTGAACAATAAATCCCACTTCTGAAATTTCTCTTGAAGATAGAACTCAAGCAATATGAAAATACATATGCATAATGTACTCTGCTTTGTTTTTAACTGTAAAATATTACAAATAACCTAACACAAACAGGAAAATTGTCAGATAAAGTATGGTATACAATGGCTGCCGCTAAAAAAAAAAGAGAACAATTTTTAAGAACTGAAATGCAGTTATTTTCAGCATGTATATGTGTGTATAGGCATATACACACTGGATTTTATACACACATATACTTACTATATTATATATATATAGATATTTCTATACATAATCTATATTTTGAAAATAGAGGATAACCAGAAATAATAAAATCAACTGCCTGTAGGGATGGGTGAAAATGGGTTGAAAGAGAAAAGACACACTTCTCAGAGTACATTTCTTTGTAGAGTTTTGACTTCTGGAAACTTTTAAGTATTTTACACATACAAAAAGTAAAATTAAATAAATGAGAATGCGAGAAAAATTAAAATTAGATCTAAACGAAACAAATAAATCCAAATTACTAAAATAGCCACAGAGGAGGAAAAAATAAGTATATCTAACTTTTGAATACAATAACTTTTAATTAAATATTTTCCATCTAAAGGCATAAAAGAACTGCAAAGAAATATTAAACTGTACTTAATTTTGTTTGTAAGAGTATAGATATAGCAATTCCAAAATTACAATACACGCATTGTAAAATTAAACAAATGAGTAAATATACTGATGTCCTTACTTTGGGAGAAAAGAGAGAGACAAACATGGAAGGAGGGAAGACAAGCAAGGACTCTGGGATGTTACATTGGAATTGGAGGTATCTGTGTGAATTCATGCTGTGTATATTTACTCCTGAAAGGCCCTGCAATGATACAACTCTAGTAGCAAAAAGCACTCCCAGATTTCTAAATACCATTTTCCTTCCAAAAAAACCATGGCTCCTTTCAGAAATGGTGGATTCTAGGATTGGGTTGCAGAAGTACAGATAAGTCTGGAACACACTGTTGCACTAGGAGTGAGCAAGCGCTCAAGGAAATGGAGAATGCACATAAATCATATTGTCAGCGTTCCCATTGGTTACATCTAGGATAGAAATGGATTATATAACCTTATGAATTAAAAAGAAAGAATCCATTAGTATATACTGATAATACATATTCATACATGGAGAAAGGGAAGCTCTTTCTTATAGTAAATGGCATCTATTAAACATGTTGGGAATGAGTTTTTTAAAAAATCATAATTTTTTAACCATCTTAGTAATTCAGGCAAGAATCTTCAATGGCTACTAAAAACATTGGAAAGTTTGGTGGAGAATAGAATATCTACAGTATCAAAATTCTCCCTACATATTACTTATTAATTACAAAGGGAAAAATGACAGCAGTGAAGAAACATGGTGGACACTGTCTAAACCAATTAATAAAAGCTAATTATCACCAATAAGAGGACAAAGGTACATTATGTGGACCCTGATACGGTGCAGAGGACAAAACTCCCTTCTGGGGTTTTCCTGTCAAAAGATGCATATGAGCAAAGACCCAAAGTTTAAATAGAGGAAAAATTCAGACAAATCCACATCGAAGGACATTCTACAATCCTGAACTCCTCAAACATACCACTGGCATGAAGCACAATGAATGACTAACGAACTCTTTCAGGTTAAAGGAAAACAAAAAGACAGAACAACTAAAATGCAATGCAGAATCTTGGATTAGATCATAGATCTGGAAAAGTAATGCCTGAAAGGATGTTATTATTGGCCTCAGGTTATTAAGTATGAAACGTCCTATTTCCACTTCTTGTTTTATTTTTATTGTGAAGGTACATCCTCATTCTTTCAAACACACAGTTTGGCTTGTGATTATCTTTCAAAATTGTTTTTAGAGCAATTTTTGTGAAGCCATGGATAAATAAAAATTCATGTTATTTCTGAATATGTGTTCCGTCATTGAACCAATGCTGTAAAGTCAGCTCAAAATACCAACATAATGTTTGGGGAAAATGTGGCTAATGAACGCACAGTGGATTGTATTACATATAATTCGCACACAGAAAACAATAAAAAATAACAAATTAGAAGGGATCATTTTGTTTTAATAAAACTCTGTGGTCCCAGGGAAAATTTTTTGTTTTTTCTAGTGTGGCAGTCAATGCGTTAAATCTTGAAAATAAGCTATGTGGGCAAACTGAGACCAAGGTGGACAATGATGAGCTGAAAGCTCAGTGGAAGCAAATCCATCTCAACCTATATGTGAATTAACAGCAAGGTTTGACATCACTCTTGCAACAATATTGGACAACTGGAAACACATCAGCAAGGTAAAGAAGCTGGATATTAATAAGATGGTACTGCATGAATTAAACAAGTGTCAGAAGAGAAGTTGTCTCGAAGCTTACCTTTTTTGCTGTCATGACTTAAAGGCGAAGCATTTCTACATCACATTGTTACATGTGATGAAATATGGATTCTTCTTGACAATTGCAAGCATTCAGCACAATGGTTGGATAAAGATGAAGTGCTGAAACACAGTCCGAAACCGAATATTCATCAAAAAAAGCTGATGTTGTCTGTTTGGTGGTCCAGTGTTGGTATTATCCATTATAGCTTCAAGAAATACAGTCAATTGATTACATTGGATGTTTACTGCAACCAATTGGACGAAATGATGAGGATGCTTGCCATGAAGCAGCCGATGGTCAATAGAAACAAGTCAATTCTCTTGCAAGACAATGCTCAACCACATGTTGCACAATGTTGCTTAAACTACAGAGGCTGGACTGGGAAACCCTGTCATTCACTGAATTTACCAGACCTTGCACCAACTGACTACCACTTCTTCTAGTCTTTGGACCACTTCTTGCAAGGAAAAATATTCAATTCTCAACACACTGTGGAAAGTGCCTTTCACGATTTCACCTCCACTAACTCTCCAGGCTTCTTTGCTGCTGGCATAAATAAGCTACCTTAAAGATGGCAAAACCGTGTCCATAGTTTAGGCACATACTTTGATTAATTGTACTGCTTCTCGTTTGAGATATAATAAACTTTTGATTCAAAATTGGATATTTCATATTTAATGACCTAACAAGATTAATGGCAAAATTTGAAATGGATTGCATGTTAGATCATATTATTGCATTAATGTCAAATTTCCTGAATTTGATCATTGTACTGTGGTTATTTAGGTGGATATCTTTGTTCCTAGGAAATGCATGCAAGTATGTAAAGGTAAAGTGTCACAGAATGAGATTCAGTAAAACAATAGGTAGGGTGAGTAGGTGTGTGGAGGAGGGGAAGATGATGGGAAGAGGAGAAAGCAGATAGCTCATCTGTAAACATTCTAGCACTTATCTATCACTTGGTAAACAAATATACACACTGCTGTTGTGTACATACCAAGGAATTAAATTTGCTGGTCAAAGTCATGCATGTACTTAGCTTTAGTTGATACTGACAAAAACGTTTTCCAAACTTGTTCCACTTCACATTCCCTTTTAAAACAACTTTTATTGGCTATTTTAATACTCTTGGGAATTACAAGTTTTGCACCTTTTCCTCTGTAGAACTGTCTTTTCTTACTAATTTGTAGTGATTTATACATTGTGGATGTGACTCCTTCATTAGATCTCTGTATCACAAAAATCTTTCACTTCTGTTGGTTGCCTCCTCACTTTTAATGATGCCTTTTGATGATGTGCTTAAAATTTTAATTTAGCATATTTTTTCCCTTTATACTTAGTGCTTTTCGTGTCCCATGTAAGAAATATATGCCTATCCTAAGGTCACAAAGATATTCTCCTGTATATTTAAACTAACGTCTTTATTATTTTACTTTTCACAATTAGATCAACAGTCTGTAATTAGTTTGTGGTGTGAGATGAGTCAAGATTTTTTGTTCCATGAAGACATCCAATTAATCCAGCATTATGTATTGAAAAGACCATCCTCTACTGAGCAGCAGTGTCACCTTTTAAAAAAGGCCAGTTCATTTCTGGACTTCTGACCAATACCACATTGTCTTACTCAGCTTTTTAACGTATCATGTTATCACGTATTGAAGACCACATCCTCACTCTTCAATGTTGCCTTACTTATTCTTTGCCTTTATGTTTCCATATAAGTTCTAGAATTGGCTAATTTCCACAAAAATAAGCCTAAGTGAGATTGTTATTGCCAATATAATTTTAGAGAAGTGATATTTTTTAATTAATATTGTTTGCCAATCATTAGTATGGTATATCTTTCTTAGATTTTTTTGTTACAAATCTGATATTTTCAATGGTATTACAAATGGTAATAACATTTTAAATTTCATATTTGTTGTCTGTACATAAAAAATGAAGGGATTTTGT
>CAUYSK010018368.1:0-21446 GCA_963575035.1 Avahi laniger
GGTATTAACTGATTTAACTGACCAACACTTAAGTGCACATATAGTAGTAACATTCATCATGTGTCGGGCAGGTGGGAAGGGGAGGAGAGGATGGGTATATACACACCTAATGGGTGCTGTGTGCACTGTCTGGGATGGGCATGCTTGAAGCTCTGACTTAGGTGGGGCAAAGACAATATATATAACCTAAACATTTGTACCCCTGTAATATGCTGAAATAATAAAAAAAACTATCTCTTTTCATGAATGTAGATTTGTGCTCAGAGATTGAATTGCAAACTTATTTGAGAGCTTAATAAAGTAAAGCTACATGTAGTTAAATGAAAGCAAATAGAACATTGAAACATTATTGTGAAAACCTTATTGAAACATTATTCTGTCAGCTAACATGAATGACTAAGGAACAGAAATGACAATTTTGCCTGTGTCAAATAAGCAAGCTTCTTAGGACAGAAAGAGTTTAGAAGCTGAAATAAAGAGAAAATGATTTGGAAAATTTGAGAAATTTACAGTTAAAAACTTAATTGGTAACTATTCTTGTTGTTATGTTTTTCCACAAGGAAAACTACAGGTAGCATTCTATACCATATTGGCTCTTCTGGACTGACAAGAAATGTGAGAGGTATAACTAGTAAATGAACTAAAAGAGCTCACCAAATTTCTATATGATCATTGTTGAAATGGAGACAACTAAGCTATGGAAGTTTTTGAAAATGATTGAAACCTTGAAAAGAAGCCCACCTTTTGTAGTGATATATTTTGTTCTTCAGGGAGTTAATGGATAGAGCAGGTATTCCCAACCTGTCTTTCAGTGGAGGAAACCGCTTTATCCTTGTGTTCCTGGTTCTTACATTAAATGAACATTTATTGAGCATTTATTGTGCTCTGGAAAGGCAGCATGGCTAGCACTAGGAATATAGAGACTCAAATATATAGTTGCTCACCTCAAGGAATTCATATTCTAGTAGAGAGAAAGACATATAAATGGATGTTTGTGTTACCATGACAAGTGCTAAGATGGAGCTGTGCCTAACTCAGGCTGAAGGAGGTGTTGGGGATAAGATAAAGGGTTTGGGAAAAGAAGATGTGTCATACAAATCTTGAAGGGCCAGAGAGATATTGTCTGTAGAGGAAAAGGAAGTAGGCATTCCAGGAGTTTGGGTCCCGGCTTTGCTCAACTTTGTGGCTGCTCGAAACTTGGGTAGGGAGTAAAGAAGAGTCATGAGAAGGGTTTGTATTGGATTTATGAGGAGGGGTTTTGTCTTGGTCTATTTTCTATTGCTTATAACAGAATACCTTCGACTGAGTAATTTATAAGAAATGAAATTTATTTCTTACAGTCCTGGAGACTGGAAAGTCCAAGGTTGAGGGGATACATCGCATGAGAGCTTTCTTGCTGGGGGGGACTTGCAGATTCCCTAGGTGGCATAGGGCATCACATAGCAAGGGAGGATTAGGTCCCTCTTCTTCCTTTTATAAAGCTACCACTTCCCGGATCCACCAACCCATTAATCCATTAACCTATTAATCCATGAACTGATTAATCCATTCATGAAGACAGAGCCCTTATGACCCAATCGCCTCTTAAAGGCCCTACCTCTCAATACTGCCATATTGGGAGTTAAATTTCAACATGAGTTTTGGAAGGAACAAATGTTCAAACCATAGCAGGTTTTATCTTTGAGGGGGCTGATCTGGAGGCTATTTAATATGAATACATTTAGTTGTGATCTATGTTATTACATTTAGCTGTGACCTATGCTATTAGTTTATATCCTTCTCAGGATTCTCTTTCTTGTATTAAAGACTAAGGGTTATTTTGGTATTTTTTTGATTTGTTTCATAAAAAACAGAAAAATTCCATATGATATCATTTGAAACTTGTCATGGCAGTGAGGCAAAGTTGTGTTGAAAGAATGACAACGCTAATTTATATGGTGAAATAATCAGAGATTAATGATTATTAGGCACCATTTAATCCATGTGTTGACTGCTGCTTGCTTGTCTACTTGAAACTGGTGTTTAATCATAGACAAAAACTGAATTCAGTTACAGTTTCTAGTTGCTTTTCAATCATGCGGCAGTGGAAGACAATCCAGGACTTGGGTTAAAATACAAAATACTCTGGCTTTTTTTGGATGGAATATCTTTATGGGTGAAATAGATTTTACACAATTCATGGAAGAACCGCATTATAAGTAACCTGCCAGAGAGCTCCATGTAAAACTACCTTTTATAAGCTTTTACCCCCCAACCTTTTGAAAGAATAAGAATTACATTTTCAAGTGGCAAGATCAGAATTTGTTTTGACTAAAACTAGTGTAAATTTTTAGTTCCAAAATAAGAACACATGCATTATCACATCTTTTCCTCCATTATTAGTAGAGATTTACCAAACAACTTTGTCACAGAGCCTGGACAGATTATTTCTATCAAAACATAATGTAAAATGCCATTAGATGTTAAAGGTTTGTCAATTAAGGGTCTGTCATTGCAACAGAGACAGCAAACACACAACAAAAACTTGCCATTTCTATTCCCTGTAATCTGTAGAACTTGCAAGTAGCAGAACAACCGTATAAATGAAATTCCATATCTTTATCTCTAAATCCTTCACTTGAACTTGGCTTCCTTCATAGCTCTTTTTCATGTGTTTTGCTTTTTTTGCCTGTTAATTAATTATAAATCTAGGAATGTAGTGAGTCAGTCAGCTCTTGCCCTCATTATAAGGGAAAATGTGCATTGTAAAAGTAGATGTACTCTGGACAAAGAAGTCTAGACTTCAGAGTGCTTATTCACTCAGAAAAGCTGAACTGGAACTTTGAAATAAAACGACAACTAAGAAACAGTGGCTTAAGTTTAAACCTCTAAGGAATCTGAGAACAGCTGCACTATTGTGGTTCCACTAGTGTATAGATTTTTGTGTTCTGCTGTAAGTTACATTAATTCACCTAGGCTCTAGTTTGGAGGTGCACGGCTGAGGCCTGACAAGTCAGTGTGCCACACTCTGCAGTACTTAGAAACCCCAGGGGAAAGAAAGGTGCAGTAACTCCCGTGGAAGGGGAAACTGCTTTAATACAGGATGTTGTTGCCTCTGTGTGGCTTTTTAAAAGGTGTCTCCTCTGGGCAGGGCAGATTTTGGAAAGCAGAGTACAAGCTACATTTCAGCTCTTACTCATCACCTCAACCAGGCGCCCTGCCTGGTTGGTAATGCTGCTCGAATAGCCCGTATTTTAATAGAGGCCTGTGAAGAGAAGCCTCCACGGTAGCTGCAGATCACATGCAGAAAGCTCTTGCCCTAGACTCTTAAGCATATAAGGCTCATGTCTACTTTTTCCTCTGTTTTATCCCGTGCCTAGTACAAAGCCCCACTCTATAAATATTAGATCTATAACTGTAACTTAGTTGACAAATGAACTAGATACTTGTTCAAATGAACTAGATAATTGTTACTTGACTATATCTCCCAAATATTATACATTTAAGGAATGGGGATGTTTCAGTTGTGAGGAGGCCATCTGGTTTTCTCTGTGGGTCTAGACCTACAGTTTTTCTCATTGGCTAGTCATAGTAAGATGTCCCTCATTAACATGGGTAACTTGCTACCCAACTGCTTTCTGTGTCAGAAGTGACTATCTTAAGTACTTCAGTCTGTTCTTAATCACAGTACAGACAAATCACTATGAAGACATATGAATATTCATCATAAGTTCAAAGCGATGACAAAATGTAGAAACACAGAAGGGCAGTGAGAAACAAAGAGAGGCAAAGGGAGGAAGAAATCATCTGTAGAGAAAGTGAGTCAGAGGTAACTGGCTCAGTAATTACACTCTTTTTCTTCTCATATTCTTTTCCTTTCCATTCACAGGGGAATAGATTTTCTGAACAGGCATAAAGCTTTCTCTCCCTATTTTCAGCAAAGATGTTTCCTGCTGGCTCAGTACCTGGGTCATCAGAACAGACACTTGTCTGATGAAACAGGGCTCTCCTGTTTGGATAGATTACATTAACTACAAACATGTGCTACCTATGAAGAGTTTCCTAGACATAGCCTAAAGCATCTTTCTTTTGAACATTTTTACTTTGCCTTCAAACTAGGTTCTGAGTCTGTGCCAAAAAATATCTTGCAACTTCCTTATTACCAGAAGCCAGCGGTAGCATTCTTAGTTTGGAACCATATGTGTCCTTTCTCTTGCTTCTTATTATCAGATGTGCTCAATGTTTTGACTCCACAGGTGAGTCAGATACACAGGAAATTTCATGCTTAGCTTCCTCCTTCTCCACCACTGATTTAGAAACTACTTATTTTGCAATGGAGACAGAGATGAAACGCCAGTAACTTCTTCAGTTTCCCCCATGACCCACTTGTTTGTGAGAAATTTTTAAACGTCGACTTCCAAAATCTGTGGTCCTTCCTGGCAGTTATTTTCCATGTGAAAACTGAACAGGAGCTAGAAATTTAGTAAATTTCATCACATTGTATGTTTTTTCATAAAAGCTTAAACTGGAATCTTTGAGAATTTTACATGGCAGTGGTGGCAGGATATGGAGAAGCAAAGAAAGCCAAGAAATGATTTTAAATATGCTTTAGGTTCTTTATGCTCTTCATGAAAACAGTATTCTGCTTAATCTGGGAACAGACAGTAAGTACTGCAAAGAATGGGGTGTGTAGAAAACGGGTTTTTCTTTGCCAAATATTTTCTCATTCTTGAATGTGAACTCAGTTATGAAAGAGTTAAAAATTAACAGCTCAGCCTGTCATCGTCTTCATTTCTTGGTGTGGGGCTATAGAGAGGTGATGCCTCCTCTGAAAGAAATTATGCCCAGAAACACTTGAGGGGTAAGTCTCACATAGCTTGGGAACCCTGTTTACTAGACCAGTGAAGGAAGTCTTATGTCCCATTTGGCTAATCAGCAATTTCTTTTTGCAGCCAAGGGAATTCTAGCAAACAGTGTTTAGGCAAAGAAATAATAATGGCTTGGGGTGAGACTATTAAGTCTCCAGCTGTAACATTTGAGATTTAATAGTGACTCTTGGCTCTTTTCTATAGTAAAATACCATGCTGACTAGCTTACATCAGCATGGATGCTTGCCCTCGTTAGCTTCATGGCTGTCAAGACTGTGACTTGTAAATTTTCACCCTTCACCTTGGTATAAAAGGCCATGTACTCATGGTTATAGAGAGCATAGGAAAGCATTTATTTTTCAGAAGATTTAAGTGATTGGAATATTGGATTCAATATTTTTCTTTTGCACTGTGTCTGTTCTTCTGATTGTGTAACTGGATACAGAAAATAAAGAATAGGAGAAGTTTGAATGAGCTTTACCTGAGACAAACATGATAAATTTAAGTATTAGTTAGCTTAGAAAAAGAGTAATTAGAAACTGAAAAGAAAAAATTAAGGTCAAGAGCAAAAGGACAGCTGGATTTAAAAATTTTCTTTTATTATTGTAAATTAAAACATAATCATGAAATCAACTTTGTTTCCATACATTGGTAAGTCATCCGTATATATGGGAGGCTGGTTTAGAAATATGTAAGAATGTTATTTTCCTTAAGTGTGAGGACTTTTGTTTCAGAGAATGAACGATGAATATCAGAAAATAAATATTTTAAGAAATTAAGATATTTCTGAGATTTTGCCTCTGTGTGTACAGTATAAAGATATTGGCAAAATTTTGTTTTTGTTTTGATGTTTTCTCTGTGTAGGAGAGGATTTGTTATTATGCCATCTGCAAAATGCAAATCAATAGTTGTGTTTAAAGAATTTTTTCTTTGAAGCAAGAAGTATGACATTAAGAAAACCACATTTAGGATTAAAATCATAAGCTCATAACAACAAAATAATAGAATACACAAATCCAGGATGTGTTGGGAGCATGCCTGGATGCTGAGCAGTCTGTAAAACTAATAAAACAATAGCAAATATGATTTCGCAGGACATGGTCCAATAATTACAGGGCTGCAAAACACTATGAAACATTGCTTAATGATGACAACTTCATTAGGAGTCAAGCTTTGTTGATTACAACTTAAATGTTATCCCATTCTGCAAACTTAAGTTTAGGACCTGGGCCAAAAGTCACAGCAATTTTCTTTGTACATTGGTCTCACTCCACTAGGCCAATCTGGTTTCTCTGCTGAAAATGTTCTAGAGGGAAGTTAGGTACTATGGCATTACATGGAAAGCATACTGGGCCAGAAATTTAAAAGCTTTGTTTCTAGTTTCCAATGTGTCACTAATTAGCTATGTCCAACTGGACATGTAAAAAAACTTCTTTGGGTTTCAGTTTCCTCAGTGATAAAGTGCTAGGTATCCTCCCCACAGTAAAATTCTGTAATGATTTCCTGTAGTCTCCCATATCTGTGACAAGGGAAGGAGGCTCATCTGAGGCTGGCTAACGTGGAAACTTTGTCTTGGGGTCTAGTCCTATGAATACATGCCCAGTGTGTTACCTTCTTGGTGTATGATATTGCTAGTGTTGGTGAGGAAGGAAGAGGAGGCTCTGACTGATAAGTTTGGATACTGAAAGGTATATAACAACTTTAGGAATGAAATGAAATTGAAGAACATAAATTGTACAATATTAAAAGAAGTCAGAGAAAACTTATGGAGAGATAGACTCTAAGATTTGAATGTGATGAAAATCAGACTTGGTGCCAGACTGTCAGCTGCAGTGTTTTCCAGAAAGCAGCTCTTTGTTTCTCTTATTGAAACGTGTGGAAATGTACCTGGATGCTCCCAGGAACCTCATTATGCTCAGATTTCACTGACAGAACCAAACCCAGGATTTTTTTCCAGTGCTACCACTAGGTGACACTAATGGTGCATTCTCTACATAAAGCTGCTTTCAGTTTGGGAGATCTCTTTCCTGTTGCTGAATTCGCTCTGGGGCACAGCAGGGGGTCCTAGTTCTAGTACCTCCTGGCTATACCATGAGTAAATGATTTAATACTAATATAACCCACGTTCTTAGAGAAAATGACTTTTATTTTGAGTTTTTCTAGAGAATGTGACTTAAAGATTTATTGAGCTCATTTCCTCTATATTTGTAAAAATAATAATATAACTTCAAGTCAAGACTGGTCTGTGAGCAGCTTGGCTTTCGTTTTTTATGTGTGTGTGCTTTCAGATGGGTGAGTATTGTGGAAGTCCTTTTCTCCACAGGAGAAGAAGAGAATCTTTCAGGTTAATCCCTCAGGGGAAGATTTCTTGATATATAGCTGAGTTTTAATTGTACTTGTGGTACAAGGACTTGACTAAACACCTTTTAAAGTATTACAGCTGTCATAATCTTTGAAACAATCTTCCATGTTTTTTCTGTTTTTTCCTTCTTTTTTCTTCTTCTTCTTACTTAAGCAAGCAGTCGATTTTGGGCTCATTGCCTCAGAGAGGGGATACAGCAGGACAGGAAATAGACACATGCTGTGTGTCTCTGAACACTGTGTTTCAAATCCTAAATCTTAATGTGAAGAAGATTTATGGGAATAGAACAAGTGCTGATAAAAGCTGGGAAGAGAGCAATGCTATAAAATAAACTCCAGACTAGAAAGAACTTTCCTCAGGGTAGGAAGAGGAAAGGGACAGAGGCCTGTGGGACCTGGGAAAGGAAGGATCTAACTAGGGCCTGCTTGCTGCCAGTGCCTTTAGGGTGTCTGCAAGACCTAGAGAGGACGTGGGAACCCTGCAGCATCATATTAAGATTTCTCTTCCAAAATTGTGTATAGAAATGGCAGAGAGACATAAAAAGAGAGGCTATTTCATCAGAGATTATGGATGTCATAGTTAATAACCCACTTGTATGTACTGAATCACTCCTTATTAATCAGGGCCTTGGCCCTCATATAACTTTGGTGAAGGGTAAAACTAGTATCACGTATTTTCGATTTGTCCATGGTATGGGTGCTTGGGATAAAAAGTTATAGAAAATATGTATTTCTTTCTTTCTTTTTTATTTCAAAATATTAAGGGAGAACAAATATTTTTTGTCACATGGGTACACTGTATAATGCTGAAGTTGGGGATTTCAGCGTGCCTGTCTCCCGGACAGTGTTCATTGTACCTAATAGGCAAGTTTCTATCCCTAACTTCACTCTCACTCTTCCCCCTTCTTAGTTTCCAATATCCTTTCTGTCTTTTTTGTGCCCACGTCTACCCATTGTTTAGCTCTTACTTATTAGTGAGACCATGTGATGTTTGTTTATCCATTTGTGAGATATTTAATTTAGGATAATGGTCTCCAGTTCCATCCACATTGCTGCAAAAGACATTATTTCATTCCTTTTTATGAGTGAGTAGTACTCCATATGTGTATACACCACATTTTATTGATCCACTCATGAATTGAGGAGCACTTAGGTTGATTCCATATCTTTGCAGTTGCAAATTGTGCTGCAATAAACATTCAAGTGCATGTGTCTTTTTGATTAAATTACTTCTTTTCCTTTGGGTAGATACCCAGCAAGGGGATCGCTGGATTGAATGGTAGGTCTACTTTTAGCTCTTTGAGGAATCACCATACTGTTATCCAGAGGGGTTGTACTAATTTGCAGTCACACCAACAGTGTATTATAAGCATTCATTTTTCTCTACATCTGTGCCAATATCTGTTGTTTTTCGACTTTCTAATAATGGCCATCCTGACAGGGGTAAGTTGATATCTCATTGTGGTTTTAATTTACATCTCCCTGATGATTAGTGATGTTGAACATTTTTTCATATGCTTGTTGTCAATTGTCTATGTTCTTTTGAAAAACTTCTGTTTGTATCTTTTGCCCACTTTTTGATAGGGTTTTTTTTTCTTGCTGATTAGAATAAACATATATTTCTTACACATCTGAATTATGTGGACTAGGTTTTACTCCTTCTCTGCTGGGAGGTCTTTTCTCTGTCTTTCTTAGTATCCTGGAATTATCCCAATCCTTCCTGGCATGGCTCAGAAATCACCACCTTTTTAAAATGCCTTTGCTCAGTGGGGTTGGAAGTGATCTTCTCTTTGGAACTTTTGAAGCATGTAAATTCTTTCCCAGGATACTTTCCCATCCTGCCTTGAATTGTGATAATTTAAGAACATGGTATCATAGCAGGGATAATGGTATATGCATGGTTGAAGTTGACATGGCATCTAATATAGTATGTACTCATTTGATATTTGCCAATAAATCAGAGAGTAAGCATAGTGGTATAGTCATATTAAAAGTAGTTTGGAGTGAAGCAGCAGTTTCACATGGAGCTACATCGGATTCACATTTCATACATTTAAATATTCTTCAGGACATTGGTAGGATTTGGGAGCTTTTCTTTTTCTTTCTTCTCTTTGATGTTATGAACACAAATATAAATTAATGTCTGGGATATTTATCATGACATCATAGAGAAACTATCATAGAGAAATTTTGATTGCATAGGAATCTGTGATATACAAAAGATATGTGCTTTTCTTTTTAAAATATCTTGATCAGTCTTATGATGCAGAATTTTTGAAATATTTACAATGTAGAAAAATATAGCAAGAAATGTAAAATTTGATGTTATTTCATAAGAAGGTAACTACTTGTAACATTTATGGAAATCCAGATCTCTCTCTCTTTATATATTTATGCATATAACTAATTTACAGAAATAAGGCCCTATCATACATGCTACGAGGTAACTGCTTTTCTCCACTTGTAAATATATAGCTTTCTATGTCAATAAATGTGAATTTTTCTAAATAGTTTCTAATGGCTGTATAGTATCATATATATATACCCTGATTTATTTAAATCATTCCCTTTCCATGTGCTACACACTAACTAGATTACATTGGTAGATTCCAAGCTTTAGTTGATAAAGCCTTACTATATGTGCACAAGTACAAGTTAACCTCAATAGAAATGTAAATATATAAACTTTTGGGGATCCAGATGAAATCTCTCATCTATTTAAGAAACATTTATTTAGTTTCAAACAAATTTGAAATTACTTATTTTAAAATATTCTTTTTCCTAATTTTATAAAACTGTTTTATTCAAACTCTTCATGCAACTTTAACATCAGTGTCATTGTTTTGAGAGTTCTGCTTTAAGTCATCAATTATACCTTTCCTACACACATAATCTTTTTTTTTAAATCACAGTTGTTTCACTTACAGCCCTTTTTGAATTAATGTATCTAGCAGTCACTGAAAATTTTATCCCAATTTAAAGGACACATTTGCTCTTTGTGATCTCTACAGGTTACCATTCACTATATTGCCTTTTTTTTACATTGCTTTAAAAAATAATTTTTAAAAAAATCTAACAAAAATTTATTAGGCTAATTTGGTATGTTAAAACCAAAAAGTGATCCATGTAACCAAAAACATTTTTACCCCTTCAATATTATGAAAGAAAAGAAACAAAAAAAAAAAATATGGAAAGCATTGTCAAATAAGAAATGGTTTTTAACTTTCTTTGGGTTATATTTGTATAAATTTAATATGAATATCTGCTTCAAAACTGCATGAGATTCCTAAAATTCTAATATGTCTTGGTATAGGTTATCAATAATAATTATATTAAATTGTCATATGCCACAGAAATAACCAAATTTCCTGAATATCTTTTAAAAAATTTATTTCAGAATATTATGGGGGTATAAATGCTTTGATTACATAAATTGCTTGTCTACTGTTTGAGTCAAAGTAATAAGTGTGCCCATCATCCAGATAGTGTGCATTGTACTCATTAGGTGTGAATTTACCCATCCTCTCTTCCCTGTTGCCACCTGCTTGATTTCCAATGAGTGTTATTTCCATATGTGCACATGGGTGTTGATCAATTAGTTCCAATTTAATAGTGAGTACATGTGGTGTTTGTTTTCCATTCTTGTGATACTTCACTTAGAAGAATGGTCTCCAGTTCCATCCAGGTTAATATAAATGATATTATTTCACCACTTTTTATGGCTGAGTAGAACTCCATGGTATACATATACCACATTTTATTAATCCACTAATGTATTGATGAGCATTTAGGTTGTTTCCACATCTTTGCAATTGTGAATTGTACTGCTAGAAACATTCTAGTGCAGATGTCTTTTTTATAGAATGTCTTTTATTCCTTTGAGTAAATACCTAGTAGTGGGACTGTTGGATCAAATGGTAGTTTTACTTTTAGTTCTTTGAAGTATCTACATACTGCTTGACATAGAGGTTGTACTAGTTTTCAGTCCAAAAAACAGGGTATGAATGTTCCTATCTCTCCTTATCAATGCCAGCATTTGTTGTTTTGAGACTTTTTGATAAAAGCTATTCTTACTGGAGTTAGGTGATATCTCATTGTGGTTTTGATTTGCATTTCTCTGAAGATTAGAGATGTTGAGCATTTTTTCATGTGTTTTTTGGCCATTAGTCTACCTTCTTTTGAAAAATTTCTGTTCATATCTGTTGTCCACTTTTTAATGGGGTTCTTTGCTGGGAGTTTGTGACTCTCCCAACAAATCAGGTCCCAGGCAGGAACATTGCGAGAGATTGGAAATAAAGAGGACAGAGACAAAGTATAGATGGGGAAATCAGGGGTCCTCCAGCATTCCTGTGAGCCATGATGCCACGAGTGGAGTCTTGCCTCAGTATTTATTCTTTCAGCAAACAATTATCATCAGTCACAGATTTACATGTACATATCATGAGTTTAGGTTTCAAGATCTCCCAAACTAACAATAAACTAGCTAAGTATACCCAAGTTAAAGATAAAATTGTGAGTCATCAGTAAGGTGTATAATCCAAATGGGAACAAAGAGACCACGTACTTCTCTCTACTTTATCTAGTTCCTCATTTACTGAGACATGAACTCAGGAGAGAGATAGGAACATTGCCTCAGGCTTAGAATAGAAAACTGCTCTTATCTGCTGGGTTGACATCCTTTGATCATTTTCTCCACCCTCAGATTACAAGCCTGAGTCATTTGCATGCATCCAGGCTGTAGCCCTCAGGCTTTAAGGCGGCATCCATTTGCAGACATCCCTTATCGGTGGAATGTCCCCCTTAAGGTTGAGCAGCTTTTGCTCAGTGAACTGACAAGTCCACAGGTTGCTCTTTAGCAAAGTGCTGTCCCACTCCTGGGATTCTCATGTCTTGAACCTAACCCTCAACAGTTCTTTGATGTTTTCTTGCTGATTTGCTTGAGTTCTCTATAGATTCTGGTTATTAGCTCTTTATTGGATGTATAGCATGCAAACGTTTTCTCCCATTCTGTAGGTTGTCTGTTTGCTCTATTGATTGTTTTCTTGGCTATGCAGAAGCTTTTTAATTTGATCAGATCCCATTTATTTATTTTTGTTGTTTCTGTGATTGCCTTTTGGATCTTTTTCATAAATTTTTGCATAGACCAATGTCCATAAGAGTTTTTCCAACATTTTCTTCTAGAATTTTTATGGTTTAATGCCTTAGGTTTAAGTCTGTTATCCATCGTGAGTTGATTTTTGTGAGAATTGAGAGGTACAGATCCTGTTTCAGTCTTCTACATGTGGCTATCCAATTTCCCCAGCACCATTTATTGATAGAGATTCTTTTCCCCAGCGTATGCTTTTGTCTGCTTTCTCCAAGGTCAAATGGCAATATGAGGATGATTTTATATCTGGGTTCTTTGTTCTGATCCATTGGTCTGGGTCTCTGTTCTTGTGCCACTGCCATGCTGTTTTGGTTACCATAGCCTTGTAATACAGCTTGAAGCCTGGTAAATTGATGCCTCCCAATTTTGCTTGAGGTAGCTTTGGCTATTTGGGGTGTTTTCTGGTTGTGTACAAAGCAGAATTATTTTTTCTAGACTTGCAAAGAATGGCATTGGTATTTAATGGGGATTGCATTGAATCTGTAGATTACTTTCAGTAGTATAGACATTTTAACAGTGTTGATTCTGCTGGTCCATGAGCATGATTTTCATCTGTTTATATCCTTTGCAATTTTCTTCCTCAGTCTTTCAGAGTTCTCCCTGTGGAGGTCTTTCACTTACTTAAATATATTCATAGATGTTTTATTTTCTTTGTTGCTATTGTGAAAGGTATTGAGACCTTGATTTGATTCTCAGCTTGACCGTAGTTGGTATATATGAATGCTACTGATTTGTGTACATTGATTTTATAATCTGAAACTTTGCTGAATTTGTTGGTGATTTCAGGAGTCTCTTGGCAGAATCTTTGGGGTTTTCTAGATATAAGATTATATCATCAGCAAAGAGCGATGATTTGACCTCTTCTTCCCCCATTTGGATGCCCTTGGTTTCCTTTTCTTGTCAGATTGCTCTGGCTAGGAATTCCAGCACTATGTTCAATAGAAGCGGGGATAGTGGGCAATCATGTCTTGTTCCAGTTCTAAGCAGGAATGCTTTCAATTTTTCCCCATTCAGTATGATGTTGGCTGTGTGTTTGTCATATATGGCTTTTATAATTTTAAGGTAAGTCTCATTTATGCCTCTTTTATTAAACATTCTTATTGTAAAAGGGTGCTGAATTTTGTCAAATGCTTTTCCTGCATCTACTGAAAGGATCATTTTTAATTCTATTTATATGGTGAATTACATTTATAGATTTGCATATGTTGAACCATCCTTGTATCTCTGGGATGAAGCCCACTTGATGATGGATTATTTTTTTGATGTGCAGCTAAATTTGGTGTGCTAGGATTTTATTGAGAATTTTTACAATGATATTCATAAGAGATATTGGTCTGTAGTTCTCTTTTTTTGGTTGAGTAGTTTCCTGGAGTTGGTATCAAGGTAATATGGGCTTTGTAAAATGTGTCAGGGAGAACATCTCCATCTTGATGTTATGAAATATTTTATGCAGTGTAGGTACCAGTTCTTTGTAGGTCTGGTAAAATTTGGGTGTAAAACAATCTGGTTTGGGACTTTTTTGTTGGAAGATTTTTTATTTCTTCTTCAATTTCAGTACTTGATATTGGTCTGTTCAGGAATTCTATTTTTTTCTACTTGAGCCTAGGGAGGGTGTGTGTTTCTAAGAATTTTTTCATTTCCTCCATGTTTTCAAGTTTATGTGCATAGAGATTTTTATAGTATTCAGACATCGTATTTTGTATTTCTGTGGTATCAGTTGTGATTTCTTCTTTTTCATTTCTGATGAAGATTATTAGGGTATTTTCTTTTCTGCTTCTGGTTAATCTAGCAAGAGATTTGTCAATTTTGTTTATCTTTTCAAAGAATCAACTTTTTTTCATTGATTTTCTGTACAATTCTTTTGTTATCAATTTTATTTAGTTTTGCTCTGATCTTGGTTATTTCTTTTACTCTGCTGGGTTTGGGGTTGGTTTGCTCTTCTTTTTCCAGTTGTTTGAGATGATTCATTAGATTGTTGATTTGTGATAATTTTTGTCTCATCGATGTAGGCAGTTAAAGCTATGAATTTTCTTCTCAGGACTGCATTAGCTGAATCCCACTGATTTTGATAACTTGTGTCCCCTTTATCATTTAGTTCAAAGAATCTTTTGATTTCTATCTTAATTTCCTCCTTGACCCAACAATCATTAAGCAGTAGGTTGTTTAGTTTCCATGACTTTGTGTAGAGATGAGTGTTTCTGCTGGAGTTGATTTCTACTTTTATTCCACTGTTGTCTGAGAAGACACATGGTATAACTTCTATTTTTTAAACTTGTTGAGGCATGTTTTGTGGCATAGGATGTGATAAATTTTAGAGAATGTTCAATGAGCTGATGAGAAAAACATCTGTTTAGTTGCTTTTTGGGCAAATGTTCTATAAATATCCATTAGGCCCAGTTCTAGAGTTCTATTTAAATCTGTTTTTTCTGTTTGGAGGATCTGTCCTGTTGTGTCAGAGGGGCATTGAAGTCCCTGGCTATTAGGGTGCTGCTGTTTATCATTTTGTTTAGATCAAATAGGATTTGCTTTATAAATCTACATGCAACTCTATTAGGTGTGGAAATATTTAAGATTGTTGTGTTTTCTTGTTGAATGTTCCCTTCACCATTATATAATGATTGTCTTTCATTACTTTGTTGATTTGAAATCTATGTTATCTAATATGAGAACTGCTATATGAGCTTTTCTTTGGTTTCTATTTTCATGGAATATTGTTTACTGTCCCTTCACCTTGAGTCTAAGTATGTCCTGTGGGTTAGATGTGTTTCCTGGAGAAAGCAGACACTTGGCTTGTATTTTTTTTAATCCATTCAGCCAGCCTATGTCTCTTTAATGGGAAGTTCAAGCCATTCACATTTATTGAAAGATTTGATAAATGGGGTAGATTTCTGTTTTTCTTGTTGTCTAGAACTTTATTGCTCTGTTTTACCTCTTGAGCTATTGTGTTGACTGGGCTCTGACCTTTAGCTTTTGGTGATTTTTACAATGGAGGGCATCTATCATACTGGTCCATGTATAGTTCAGGTATGAGTACTTTGTGCAAGGCAGGTCTAGACTTGGTGAATTCCCTCAGTGTTTGCTTGTCCTGAAAGACTTAGTTTCTCCTTCATTGTGAAACTTAGTTTTCCATGATGCAGAATTCTAGGCTGGCAGCTGTTTTATTTAAAAAGATTGACAATGGGATCTTACTCCCTTCTGGCTTGTGAGGTGTCTACTGAGAAGTCTGCTGTTATCCTGAAAGGGTTTTTCTTTTGTAGGTCAGTTGTTCCCTATATCTAGCTGCAAAATTCTACAAGAATTTTCTCTTTCATTTTGACTTTAGTCAGTTTGAATACTATGTGTCTTGGCGATGTCCTATTTCCTGTGAATCCTCCTGGAGTTCAATGACCATCTTGTATCTGGATGTCTGGATCTGGTGATACTGGGGAAATTTTCTACAATAATTCCCTCAAATAGATTTTCCATGCTTTTAGCACTTTCTTCTCCCTCAGGGATACCTACAATTCATATGTGTGCTTTGCATAGTCCCATATCTCTCTAATTGATTTCTCTGCCCTTGCTGTTCTTTTCTCTGCCTCTTTAAATGATTGGGTTAGCTCAATAGCCTTGTCTTCTAACTCTGAGATTCTTTTTTCTCCTTGATTTAATTTGTTGCTGAAACTTTCTGCTGCATTTTGAAAATCCCTGAATGACTCTTTCATTTCTTTAAGTTCTATTATGTTCTTCCTAATTTTGTCAAGCTCTTTAGTGACTGTTTCATTAATTTTATGAAGTATTTTTGGGCCTCTTTTTGTTGGTTTTCAACTTTTTCTTCAATTCCATTCATCTTATTTGTTATCCATATACTGAATTCCATTTCTGTCATTTCAACAATTTCCTTGTAGTTGGAGTTTGCTGCTGTAGCTCCATTGTGATCCCTTGGGAGTGTTGACCTGTTTTGGTTTTTCATATTGCCAGGGTTTTTTTTTGCTGGTTTCTTCTCATCTAATACCTCTTTTATCAATTCAGAGTTCATAGGTTTGCAGAACTCCTATTCCTTCCTGGAACTCTCCATTTAGTCATAGGATGTTCAAGTTGAGAGCTGGACAAGACTCCCTTCACTGAGGCTGGTGTTGTGGGAATTGTTCTACTTGGGGTCTCCCCACAGAGGCAACCATGGTAGCTGGATAAAGTTTTTGTGGGTTCCTGGGTTGTGGGCATTTGCTTTAAGCAGGTCATAGTGTGCTGGTGGCTTGAGGCTGGGGGCGGGTCCCTGATGGGGCATTGGACTTTGGAGCAGCTCTTGCAACTCTGCTTTGGTGGTAGAGGCTCTGGGGTGGAGTCTTCGGGTCCAGTTGCAGAGCCAGAGACTTGGAGATGGTGTTTCAGGCTTGTCAGGAGTTCTAGAGGCACTGGGGTGGAACCTCAGCCTCTGGCATGAGAGCCTCAGAGCTGGGACTAGGGAGGAGCCACAAGCAGTATCACTGAGCAGGGGCCTCTGAGCCAAAAGCGGGGCTATGCAGATGGTGGGCCAATCAGACGTGGAGGGCAGAGTCAGGGGCCAAGCAGGCAGGAGGCAATTGTGTGGCTATTATTAAAAAGACAAAAAATAACATATTAGTAAGAATGAAGAGAAAGGGAACTCTTATACACTGTTGGTGAGAATATAAATTAGTGCAATTTCTATGGAAAACAGTATGGAGATTTCTCAAAGAACTAAAAATTAAACTACCATATGATACAGCAATCCCACTTCTGGGTATCTACCCAAAGGAAAATAAAATCAAAATATATAAAATGTACCTGTACTTATGTTTATAGCAGCACTATTCACAATAGCAAAGATATGGAATCAACCTATGTGTCCATCAATGGAGGACTGGATAAAGAAAATGTGATACACACACACAATGGAATACTATTCAACTGTAAAAAATGTCTTTTGCAGCAACATGAATAGAACGGGAAACCATTATCTTAAGTGAAACAACTCAAACACAGAAAGACAAGTACTGCATGTTATCACTTATAAGTGGGAGTTAAATAATGTGTATACATGGAAGCAGATTGTGGAACAATAGACAATGGAGGATTGCAGGGGTCGGGGGATGGTAGGGGGTGGATAATGGGAGGTTGTTTGGGGGGTACAATTTGTGTTGCTTCAGTGATGTATGCACTGAAGGCCCTGACTTCACCACAATGCAATATATTAATGTGACAAAATTGAACTTGTATCCCATGAATATATACATATAAAAAGTAAATGGGAAAAAAATGATCAAATAGATACCATATTTTTCTGGGTAGAGGGTACATAATTTGTAGCCTTTTTTAGGGGGATCAGAACCCCTTTCAATGTCTAATGGATTCTATAAACCTAATTAAGGACTTGGATTTTTTTTCTCTAATTTTTATTATGAAAAATTTCAGAAACACAGGAAAGTTGAAAGAGTAATACAGCAAATACCCACCATACCTCCAACTAGATTCAACAATTATAGAATTTGCTATTTGAGTTTTCTTTTTGATTTCTTCTGCCTTTTTTCCTTCCTTCTCCCCTCCCTCACTTCCTTCTTTCCTTCCTTCCTTCCTTCCTTCCTTCCTTCCCCTCCTTTACACACACATACACACAATTTTCTTCTGTACCATCTGAAAGTAAGTTGTAGACATCATGACACTTTATCCCTACATACTTCTGAAATAAGAACAATTGCCTATGAAACCAAAATGTCATTATCACATCTAATAAAATTAATAACAATTCAATAAAAGTATATAATAATCCATACTAGAGTAAAAATCTCCTGTCTCAAGAATGCCATTTTATAGATGTTTTCCCCCAAAACTGTCTGTAGTGTTCTATAATCTAGTATAGTGTGGTCTATGAGCCTCTGAAGGTTTCTGAGAACTTTCAGGGTGTCTGTGAGTTTAAAACTATTTTCATAATTATACAAAGATGTAATTTGCATTTGTCATCTTTATCGACAGTTTCAAAGACAGTGGTGCACTAGGAATGGTGAATAAAATTGCTGTGCCTTAGCATATATCAAGGGAGTGGAACTAAACTATTCTTGTTAGCTATTGTAGTTTTCATTGCTGGCCACTAGCAGTAAAAAAACTACAGTTTTACTCCACTGATGAAACAGTATATTTTATTCATATAGGTTGGGTGCTGTGGCTCACTCTGTAAACCACCTGGGAGGCCTGGGTGAGAGAATTGCTTGTGGTCAGAAATTTGAGAGTGGCCTGGGCAATGTAGTGAGATGCGTCTCTACCAGAAAAAGAAAAAAAAAAAAATTAGCCAAGCATGGTGGCACATACCTGTAGTCCTAGCTAGTCAGGATGCTGAGGCAGGAAGATTACCGGAGCCCAGGAATTTGAGGCTGCAGTGAGCTAAGATCACATCATTGCACTCCAAACTGGACAACTGAGCGAGACCACATTTCTGAAAAAAATTAGTAAATATGGACCCTTGAGTACATACCTTTTAAATATTCTATATGAATAAATTGGAAATATTCATTAAAAAGTTGTGTTGCATACCAAAGTGTCATGGTTGCCTTAAGGAAAACATTTGTACAATTTGAGAGCTCAATTAGCCATTTTTTTCATTTTGCTTGAAAGAATAACTGACAGAGAAACTATGTCTATTCATGTTTGGGTATCTGGCAGATAGTTTCTCAACCACGGGCAAAACGAACCTGTCTTTTCAAGTTGAATAACTCACAGTATTTGTTGCCAAGGATAAAATTTGAGATCTCAAAAAAGAATTATAATTTTTGGAAAATGTTTATTTGCCATCATGAAGTTAACAGCTTTCTAGTACTTAAAGATTTTAATGATGTGATTGGTGGTAATACTAACAAATATGAGTTTTTGATATTGTATTATAAAATATTTCAACATTTAGTTCTGCATAAGTTAATGAAACAGCATTTTCTAAATGATCAATGGATGATATTACAATATCAAATTCAAATTACAAGATAGAACAATAGATTTTAGTGTAATAGAGAAGTTTATAGATATGATTTCACATTCTATATTATAATTAACCTTTAAGAAACTTATACTTGTTGAGTTTTGATGTAGTATCAAGGAATATCTTCAATTATCTGAAAAAGCTTTAGAATACTCCTATCTTTTCCAACTACAAATCTATGTGAGGCTGGATTTTATTCATATACTTTATTTTATTATTTTTTTATTCATATACTTTAAAAGGACATTTTATATCAGATTGAATGCAGAAGCAAGTGTAAGAATCTTTTATGAAGCTAGGTATTAGAGAAGTTTTCAAAAATGTAAAAAAAATGCCACTACTCTCACTCAATTGTGTTTTGTTTCAGAAAATAGAGTTATTTTTCATAAAACATATGTTATCATTTTGGTATGGGTTAATTATTATTTAAAAATGACTCGATAAGCATGATTTTCAAAATATCTATTTTAATTTCTAAATTACATATTGATAGACATAATCGACAGAAACAAAATCTCTTTGGAGTTCTCAGTAATTGTTAAGAGTACAAAAGAGTCCTGAGACCATACAATTTGGGAACAGCTGAGATTGAGAGATGAAATTTAACTGAGTGATTAGGGAAGGACTGTCTTGGAAGTGACATTCGAGTTAAGAATCCAATGAAGAGAAAGCAGCCAAGTAAAGATTTAGAAGAGCATTCCAGGCAGGTGGAGATGGGGAGCAGCCAGTGGAAAAACTCTGAGATAAGAAGGCATTTTTAGTGTTTCCAGGAATAAAGAAACCAGTAGGGCATTAGGTCAGAGAAGTGGGCATGGATCAGGTCATCAGCATCTCATAGATCATGATAAGAAGACTGAATTTTATTCTGTATGTAATTAGATTCCTTTTGAGAGTTATAAGTATTAATAGGATAGTGATATGACCTGACTTTTGCCTTTAAAATATAACTTTTTTCTTTTTTTTTTGCTGTATGAAGACTAGACTAGATTCTGAGAGTAGAAGAAAGAATTAAGTGTTAGAAAACAGTTGAAGTAGCCTAGGAGAGAAAGAATGGGGACATGAACTGTTTTAGCAATGGAATTGGTTAAGAAGTGGTGAGATTTAGAATACCTTTTTTGAAGTTAGAAAGGACTGATAAATTAGATGTGAGATGTGAGGAAAAAGGATGTATTAGAGTTTGGTTAGAGCAAATGGATGGGTGGAAGTGCCATGTATTGAAACTAGGAACACTGGGAGATGCCCCGTTTTAGCAAGGGTTGTGAGGGGAAATCAGTAGCTCTGTTTTGTACTAGTAAATACAGATTTCATAAGCACTACTATTTTCTACATTTAAAAAATGAGGATGCTATGGTTGAGAGAGGTTATGGAACTTGACAAAAGTCACTGATCTGTAAGAGGTGGAGGCAGGATTTGACCGTAGACAGTTCAATACCAGAGACTGTTCTTTCAGTTACTAAGTTAAAAAAAACTTGGATTGTGGGAAGGAGACCTACTAGAGTGATCTTCATAGACTGATAAAATATAAATTAGATCAGGCCTTCCTCCCCCTCCCTCATTAAACTTTTCCCTGACTTTCCACTGGCATAGCAAAGAAAATCCAGACTTCCGAGGTTTGGCTGCTGCCTGTCTTTCCAACCTCATGTCATATCACCTTCTTGCAATGCTCCAACGTACTGGCCTCCCTTCTGCCTCTAGAATATGGCAAGCCCCTTTCTGCGGTAGGGCCTTTGCACATGCTGTTTCCTCTGCTTGAAATACTCTTGCCCTAGCAGTTTGCCCGGCTGGCTCATTCTTCGCCTTTAGGTCTCAGGTCAAAGTTAGCTCTTCAGAGAGAACTTTCTTGACTACTTTTGCTCGAGGAACCTCTCCAGGAACAACCTATTTCAGCACCTTGTTTATTTCCTCATACACAATTTTATAATATGAAATTATCTTGTTTACTTATTTCTTTACTTTTATACCATGTGGTTTTTGCCACCAGAACATGGGCTCCATGAGGGTGGTCCCGCTGTGCTTCTTTCACCTTTAGGACCCAAGGTAGTGTCTGAAACAGAATTTGCGTCTGACAAACATTTGAGTGTTGAATGAATAAATGAAGTACTTTATATTATAACTGGCAAGAAACAGAGAT
>CAUYSK010018370.1:0-16398 GCA_963575035.1 Avahi laniger
AATGAATTGGGAGGCATCAGTTTACCAGACTTGAAGCTATACTACAAGGCCAATAAAACAGAACTGAGAAGCCAGATATAAAATCATCCTCATATAGCCATCTGATTTTTGATGAAGCAGACAAAAACATACAGTGGAGAAAGAATCCCTATTCAATAAATGGTACTGGGAAAATTGGATTAGCCACATGTGGAAGACTGAAACAGAATCCACACCTCTCACCTCTCACAAAAATAAACTGATGATGGATAACAGACTTACCCGTAAGACATGCAATCATAAGAATTCTAGAAGAAAATGTTGGACAAACTCTCATAGACGTTGGCCTAGGAAAAGAATTTATGAAGAAGAGACCAAAAGCAATCACAGCAACAACAGACAACTCACTGCCTAAAACACGATTCATGATAAGATCCATATGATTAAATGCCCTTTTCCTTTGGACTAGATTTTTCTCTCTCTCTAACCAATAACTCAGTTCTTTCTTAGAAAACTGAAACCATGTGATCTGGAGAGGGAAAAAAGACAATGATAAGAAAATGAGCCTTCTTTTCATGGAAGATTTTTAAAAATCCCCAATCTACATTCACACACATTCTTAATTTCCCCTCCTTTTTTTATTATAATGTTCTTTAAGTCTTTTCAAGGCTGGTTATCAAAGTTCTTTTATCTCTTTATCTTATTGTTTTTGAAAACTAAGATACTTTAAAACATTTCTTGTCTTAAATTGAACAATCTGAATAAAATTAAATAAGTACAAAAAATTATTCTATATCTGAGGATCAAGAATTAAAATTATAGCTGAGGTAGTTGTCATATTAATTAATCAACAGATTGTTGCACAACATTTTTCAAATGCTGCCTCTTTAGTCATTGTTCTTAAAGTAATATTTATCTATAATTAAGGAAATTGACCTGAATTGCTATTTTTATACCTTTTGCTAACAGAGCTCAGAAATAAGTAGGATAAATATTGTATGATTTGTCTCTCAATTTCTCTTCCTTTTGTTCTGTTTTGAAATCGTTTTCATTTTCTATTAACACACTGCATGAGAAGTGGGTTAATTCTGTTGTTTTTTCCTTGTTGATCACATAATATTTAAGATTGCTGGTTCCACAGGTGGTCAGGGGGCAGGGAGGGAAGCCACTGGATTGCAGTTTGGGTTTACAAAACATACACACATGCACACATACACACACACACACACACACACAAATTCCACACAAAATGAAAGAGGTCCAGTGAATTTGACAGGCTATGTTATTGGTCCTGACATATTTAGCATATTTGCAGATAACGTACATAATGCTGTACTGTAAGATGATTGTATTTTCAGGTGACCAGGAAATGAGAGAAATAACTAACATGCATAGTAGAAATAGGATTCAAATACTTCATTGTACTGTGTCATGCCCCTAAGAATTCTATTTACATTTTCACTATTTAAAGCAGAAGAAATAAGTCCAGAAAAACAAAAGCAAATATAGAGGATAGCGGAGATATTGTTCATGAGGTGAACGTTTGAGGAAGGAGAGTTGGATATATGTCAGTGATTTGATGTGGCCAGTATGGAAATTGAAAGTGTCTCGGGCTGCCTTTCTTAGATATTTGGCTCTGACTGGGATAGGATGTATTTGGTATCCTGTGATTATTAATAGTTCCAGGATTCATTTTTCAGAGATAACCTGATAGGATGAAACATTGGCAAAGGAAGGACATGGAATAATGAAGAAACTCAATAACCACACTAACCTTTCTTGAATTTTATATTATTTTACAGAGGAGGCTTGACAGTCAGATTGCCTGAGTTGAATTCCCAGATCAATATTTTGGATATTTCTATTTAGTACCAGATCAGAATATGTAACCATCCTGGTGCTTCAGATAACTCACGTGTGCAATTTTTCTCATCTGTAAAATGAGTATGTTACATTCCCCAGAGAGTGTCTGTTGGATGAAACAAAGCAGTACATGTAATACAGTCAGCATATTAACTAACACATTTGAGACAGTCAGTGAAGATTAGCTCCTATATTTTGTCTTTTCATAATTATTAATCACTGAAGGAAGTTAGGGGCAGTGACTCTCAAAAATAGCCCCCAGAAAGATGGCTAGGCACAAACAAACAAACAAACAAAAAATCAACCCTTGAGTTTGTTCACAGGAGCTTACAGCAGCCATGGCAATGTCACCCTTTAATTTCATATGCCATACATACCCATATCATTTTTCATGTATACTTTGATGTGAAAAATGTTGGGATGCATTTTGTGGACAAGAGAAATAGTAAAGTAAGTTATTTTGAAATAACATTTTAGCAGTCGTGTAAAGAATGATTTGGCTGGGGATGGTGGGAGAAATAGGATTCAGAAGGTGATCATTAGCATAATTTCATGTCTGTATTATTGTGCTATCCAAGTAGTGGTGATGGAGACAGATAGGACAGTTTTGATATTCCATTGATGGAGTTTCCATTATTCTACTTAAGCTTTTTTCAAGTTTTCTTTAGCTCATCCCAAACAGAAAAAGAACAAATAATTTAGGTTTAGGTATTTTAGCAGTCTCTTAACTCTCAATTTAACTCTCAAATTTCTGTCATATTCAGATGTAGAAAATGTACGTAATCAGAAGACTCTGTTTCTGATTTGTCAGCCTCCACTGGGGTTACTTATTCCCTTTTTTTCATATATTCCATGAAATCTTGCTATCACTACATCTAGCACACCAGCCCCATGAATTTAATTTAATAGAAAGAAGGAACATAATCTTTTGAAGTCCCCCTTATATGTGTGGTTCAGTATACTTAATGTGCTTTAGATAAGTTATCTGATTTAATTGTCACAACAACTGAGGACTCAGGCGTAGGATATATTCCCTACTCAAGGATTCCCCTGTGAATGGAGTAAGGATTCCAACCCAGGTCTCTCTGATTCCAAAGTTCCTGTTCTTCCCTTCATATCATGCTGTATTCCATGCCCAATGAAAGTTGGCAATTTTTTACTTTTGCACCCACCATGTAATAACATATTTTCCTGTTATTAAAAGTAATTGTAATTAAATAACAGGGCATGTGCTTCAAGGTAGAATTACAGCCATCACCAAACTGGGACTGTGTATACACACACATGTGTGCCTATGAATGTGAGATTGTGTGCATGGTCATGTGTGTGAGTTGCCAGTGTTTCATGTGTTGTGAACCTGATGAAATGAAAAGCTTTGTGAAGTTCTTGAAATTATATCAACAAAGCATCCACCTCTTACAAAGACAACATCAGAGAAATACCTACAGAGAATATCAATTAATACTTCCTAAAATAGTCTAATTAGTGCAGAAAGCTATTTCACTAGCAACCAAAATAGGATTCTCATTTTAATCCCTTATTAAGAATCCTATTTTATGGCTACAATCATTCAGCATGGTTTTGAGCCAACCTAGAAATCAAAAAATCAAAATACTCATGATTCATTGAAACTGCTTCAGATATTTAGCCTTTCTAAAAGTTACTTCTAACATTCACCACTGAGCAACTGCAGCTGAGTGATAAGGAACTAAGGTAGAGACTGGGGAATAGGAGATTATCAAGTATGAACAGTTAATTTGAGTACCTTTCTTAAATTCAGTGAGCAACATGGGTTTGAGTTTACAGTTTTAGTCCTATGCCAAAGTAATTTTTGAGGGAATGAGGCACAGAGTACAGCAATTTCAAATTAGTCTTTTTATGACAATGTATTGTTTAATCTGTCTATATTTATTTACAGTTTAAGGAATTTAAGCTGTAAATGTCCTGGTGCCCACACACTATGGCTTCACTCTTGGATGGGATTCAAAGGTTACTGTCTCCTTGGTCTCAGATATCATGGCACCAGTGACTGTCACCCCTCTCCATACTCTCCTGGCTGCATAATATTCTTCATGTTGTTCTTCTCCTAGCCTTAGGCATGGTGTCCACCTCTGTACCACGTGCAGTGCAATGGGCTTTGAGGTACTTTAATAAAGATCAAATCCTTCCGAGTCTCTATGTTCAGGACTTGAGACTTTAGTTTGTGTAGTAGGGAGAGTTTTGAGCATCTTCTGGAAAGAGCCAATCTTCCTGGGTCTCTTACTTGCAGATTCTAGGACTACTGTCTAGGGTGGGCTTTGAAGTTCATCAAGAAAGAGTAAATCCTGTTTGGGCTCTTGTTTAAAACTCTGAACTAGTTGGAGATAAATTCCTCCCAAACTTTGGAGATGATCTAGACTCTTCTTCAGTAGAACCAAGGCCGGTGTTTCCATAGTGAGAAGAGCTCTGTGTCTTCTGCTCACTGGGTACTCTGGGTTTTCTCCTTTTTTCATCCCTAGTGGCTGCATAGCAAGCTAAGGACCAAGAGGAGGATGATGTTAGAATCAATTTGTCTTCCCCAGTCTCATGGTAATGACAATGGCTTCTCTTGGCATTTCTGTCTTTTTCTTTTCTTTTTCTCTGACCTTCAGCCTTGAGTTGGGACATCCTCTGGCTTCCATCCTGTTCTTCATGTAAACTTCACTGTGCAAGGCTGAGGCGAGGGGTCCATTATTGGACCTTGAGCTGTTTCCACAACAGACTTGCCATTTGTGTATGCTCCTGTGTTCTCCACATGCATGTACGGTCCTGTGGGCAGGCTGGAAGTGCCCTCTGAGGACAATGACATGTTTTCAGCATTTGCTACAAATAGGATAAGACCCTCTATGCATGTGTCAGAAGTATCTGGCAAGGTCTTGCTGGCTCTGCTACCTCCTGGACCCAGGAAAGCTGCTCCTGCCAATACTGTTTCTCTGTCCTGCATCTGTCTGTTAGATCCCTTCCCTTCCAGAAGAGGCATTCTCAAACACCTCAGGGACCATGTTAAACGTCCTAATGTTGACCTGAGCTTGATTTCCTTCTCCCTAAAGCTCCATGCATGGGAAGAGGGGGGAGGAAAAACAATTGACATAGAAAAAACAAGATCAGAAAGGTCTTTCCTCCTCTCTTCTACAGCAGAACAACTCAAAAGCATGTGATGAGAAAAATCTCTGAGATCATTGAATCCTATCTCCCATAGGATGTGGGTCACGTTGATAGAGTACCTCCCACAATGACCATTCCAGTTTTCCTAGAACAATTCCAGTGCCGATTCATCAGTGGACATCCAGATACACTTTCTTTTCTATAGTTGTGTTAGTATTTTTGCAGAATAGATTACTATGAGTGAGGCTGCTGGTTAAGGGGAATACATAATTTACATTTTGATAGCCAATAAAAAATTGTACATATGTACTAACACGTTGCACTGTCATTGCTGTATATAAAAATCTATTCGTGGCAGTCACAGCTCAGCAGATTATGCTTAAAGGTAGAACTTTCTAATAGTTAAAAATGTCCCACCACAGATCAGACTGCCTGGGTTGGTGTAGTAAGTATTTAAAAATAGACTGGATGATCAGGATACTACTTAGGGCAGTACAACATTGGGTATAAGAGATGGAATTGACATGAAAGGAATCTCCAGAATTCAGCCTTTGAGAACACTTTGGAGAAGCACCAGGAACCTCTCCAATATGACAAGGCCTCTGAATGGTGGCTTATATGGCCCTGAATCCATTGACATGCAATACACTTTCCAGGTGAACCTAAGATAACATAAAAGGCTTTACGGAAGCAGTTTTTGCCTGGTTTCCCAAGGCTTCCTGGCCCCATCCTTCAGAGTCTCTGCAAGGACTTACTGCTAGTCTCTTGTCCCCTGTCTCAAACACAGGATATCCATGGTCTACAGCTGGGATGCTCTAGGTGCTGCTGTAATACTCTACTTATATCAAGAGGTAAATGAGGCTTTTCCAATAAACAAAAAGATCTTTTGCACACAGCTGAAAAGTAAAAGAGCAACCAGTGGCAAATTTCTGGAAGCCCTACTGCTTTTCAGTATCACGGGAGAATATTTTTACTAATTTCAATGGAAACAACCTAGTTTAGTGCTAAGGTTTTACTAAGCTGTGGCCTCTTGTCTGGATGTCACAGCCACCTCTGGTGTGCTCTTCACAGTTTGCAGCTAGTCCACCCAGCAACATGACATCAGGTAGTGCAAGGCTAGTGCTGGACATAGTAAGACACAATGCTGACAGTCACCATGTGGATGTGGCTGTGCACATGGGCCACGTCTGTTTTGCTGGTCTGGTTAAAGTTATTCTCAAACATTAGTGTGTTCTTGAGTATAATATACCGTCCGGTGTACAGTTGTCACTGCACTTTCCCCATGGAGGTATTATACATGGCACTGGGCTGTGTAATAACATAACAGATTTGATGCTCAGATCTATCTTTTATGAAGACAGCTCCTCTTGGCTCTACCACTCCTTCCTTACCACACCTCACAGGGCTTTCTGCATTCCCTGCTTCACTGACAGGTGGGGGAGAGAGGCCCCTGAGCAACTGCAGGGGTGCAAGGAATTTGGGGCTGAACCCAGAAGTGTATTCCGCAGGGTGTTGGGTGTGCCCAGGAGCCATCTATCCCCAGTCTAACACCCATGTTCACAACCACCTCCTGCCACAATGCCACAAACAAGGACTCCTTTCCCTCTGGAGCCTCCGACAGGCCTAAACCAGCTGGTGAACCCTTTTTATCCTCTCCTGCTCATTGTGACCTGTGGCCATCATACAACCCTTTGTCCCTGTCTTAAACAGCCAGCTTGTCCAGAACAGTGCCTCAGGGATAAGAGTAGGTAAGTAGACAGGGAGGCTAAATTGGTCTTTATGAAGTAAAGCAACATGCTGAATAATGGGGATCCTAACCAAATAGATAATTGAGAGTAATCAATCTCTTACCCAAAATTTTCCTTTTGAGGCAAAAATAAAATACAATGATGAATCAAGTCCTATTATCAATTAATAGAATAATGACTTACATAATACCTCCTATTTTGTCTAATTCTGTGTGTTCTATTAAAATCATAAATGACATTATAATTTTTTTATCTCTAACAATAATCATTTTCATAGCAATGGATGAAAGAGAAACGTGTTTGTTTATTGAATGTCTCCAAAATTAGAAGAAAGCAAGCAGAAATTTCTGTGGCACGTTTACCCAACATATTTTAGAGAGAGGCAGACTTCAATTGTGGAAATGGAGGGGCTGAATACATCAGATAAATAGAAGCTATGTCAACTACTTAATGTTACCTCAAGTAATAGTAGGCCTTATTTCTCATTTTACATTATTTGAAACATGCAGAAATATCTGCCAGGTGGTGAGGACATTACTTTTGATTGTTAATCTTGTTTGCTGTTCTGCAAGACATTTATTTTCCTTCTTCCATGTGAAATACATATAAAATTGCAGAACAATTTTAAAACCATTAAGTCATTTAATGTTATTTATCCTTAACATTTGATGTTAACTAACTCATTTAAATGTAGTCACGCTCTTCTAACAATCCATCATCATGTGCTAGAAAATAAGAATGATGCCTTTCTTTCACCTACACTATGTTTCTGTTTACATCCTTTCTCAGCTGCTCCTATCGGTTGGATGATTTTGAGCAAATGATTGTCAGTCTAAAAAGGCACAGGTCAAAGCAGAAAAACGGTATATCTGGCAGCCTCTTTGCACTTTCTTCAACATGACAGCATCACATAATTATCAGAGCAAGGTACTGGAACCAGACAACCTGTATTCAAACCCCATTTCTGGCCCTCTTAGTTATGGGACATCAGGCAAGTTTCTTAACCTCTCAGAGGTATATTATTTTTAGCCACAATGTTTATATCATGCCATTTTACTTCATGAGTGTGGACTAACAATAAGTTACCATGGAGAAAACTTTTAGTTTGAAGACTGATGCATAATAGGTATGCAATAAATGGTAGCTGTTCGTACAAATGATTGCAAGTGTATCCTTCGCATAGCCAACAATGTAAGTGACAAAGTTCTGATTGAACAGCTCTTTATAGTCTATTCAGGATGTTAGATATTCTTATTACTTTCCCTGTATACATGTAGGTAGGTATACAGAGGCTGGGCAGAGTTCCTGGGAAATAAGCAAGTCTAATAGAGAGCACAAAACAAGTATTGCACTGATTTATGTGGCAGGTGATCTATTGCTTCAGTCTTAGGATTTCTGTCCACGTTTGACTGAGGAGAGGATAGAACACAGCAGGCATTTTTATAAAGGCCCAAGCGAGGGGTGCTGGAAGGAGTGGAAATAGTCAGTGAACTGGGCACTCAAGAATCAAAGCAGACAGCAAATTTCCAACTGAGCTTTCACTTACTTTCTCAGGAGGGAGTCAAGAATTAGAGACAAGGGAATGTGACTGAACTCTTGATGAGCTGATCGGGTCTTTTAACTTTGTCATGTTGTATTTTTCTTATGCAGTTGCATCAGTATGTCTTGAATACTTATTCTATGGTCTGAGTATTTGTGCCTTCCCCCTCAAACTTTTATGTTGAAAACTAATCTCCAGCGTGATGGTTTTAGAAGGTGGGGTCTTTGGGAGGTGATCAGTTCATGAGAGCTCTGTCCTCATAAGTTAGACTAATGATCTTAGAAAAGAGACCCCAGAGAACGATCTAGCTCCTTTGATCACATGAGGATGCAGTGAAAAGGTATCATTTGTGAAGCAGGAAAAAGACTCTCACCAGACATAGCATCTGATGGTACCTTGATATTAGACGTCCCCGCTTCCAGAACTGTGAGAAATAAATAAATTTTTGTTATTTACAAGCTGCCTGGTGCATGGCATTTTGTTATAACAGCACAAATGGACTAAGACAATCTTCTATGTTTTAGTTTCAATGTTTCAAAGTGGAAATTGAAAAGCTAAATAAAAAATGTAAAGTTGTTTCTTCCCTGAAGGTATACATGGGGGCAGAGTAGGGATATACAAATAAATATAGTTACAATATGGTGGAAGATAAATTATCTGAGAGTAATATGTACCAATTTATACAGAAGGGCAAAAAAGAGAACCTTGAAGTCCACTCAAGGTAGGAGAAAACTTAATTGTAATTTAAAAACAGCGAACAGCAATAGCTCAGGCAAAGATGGGGCATAAAGGCCATTTCAGACCAAGGGAGTAGCTTGTACAAAGACTAAAGGCAGGGTTGATCATTCAAGGAACAGTCAGCAGTTCATGTTAGAGTAGAATAAAATAATTAGTAAAACCTGCAAGAAGTAACACTGGGAAGAAAAGCAAAATGAAGATTGTTGGGTACCCTGAAGGTCTTGTTAAAGAGCTTGACTCTATCTTGACTACTATGAGCCATTGAAAGCAGGTGAGTAACTCAATCTGAGTGTACTTCAGAAAATTAACTGTTTTCAGTGAAGATAATGGGCTGGAGTGACATAAAGGTTAAAGAAGGAGGAGGAGGATTTTAGTGTCTTCGGAAGGTCTAGAAAACTGGTAACACACTGGGCTGTAATGAAATTCTGAGGGAAGAAAGATGTGTATGGATTCTTAAAGGGCGGGAGTGATGATCACAATAAATGTGAAATGTGACCTCATTCTCTATAACCACATCACAACATACTGAGTTTTGAAAATAATTAATTCAGTTCTTCATTCATTTGTTTATTTAGTCTTCCATTGACCCAACATGTAATGAACACTTTATGTTGCAGGACCTGTGCTAAAGATGGTGGATATGGAGATGATGCCAAGGACCATGCCTTGAAAGATATCATTGTATTTAAAATATTGAAAATACGCATATTATATTTCAGTGTGGTGTAGTCAGGGCTATGGTAGAGGTATGCTCCAAAGATGTCATTAGGCATTATATTTTCCTCTTGAACAATGCCAATGGAACTGGATGGTTCCGTCCATAAGTGAAGAGAATCTAATCATATACTTCCAAACCCAAAGCAGATAATTTATTTCTGATCTTTTTAAAACTTAGTTTTGAGGATTAGGCTGGCAGCAGAATATCTAGACTGGATCGAACCAGAGGAACTGTTCTTTTTCATGCTTTGGGACAGTGAGGTCTGGATTCATATCCTAGCTATGCCACCTGTTGTTGGACCAATCTAGAATAAATGTTTTAACCTTCATAAAACTTCACTATTCTCATTTACAAAATTAAGAGTTTCAGTCCATGGTTTAAATACACAAAAAAACACATTCTACTGCAAATTTAGACTAGCTAAACAATAAATGTATCACAATTTCTACACAGCTAGAATGAATAAAAGGCAGAGTCTTGGAGCAAGAGTAGATTAAAAATTGGAAATCAGGGTTATGATGAGACTCGGGGATAGCTTTAACTGGAAATGGTGGAACTTAGCACAGAACTAGCAAAGCACTGTGTATAAAATGCAATTCAACAATGTTGATTCTGCCAACCCATGAGCATGATATGGTTTTCCACCTGTTTACATCCTCTACTATTTCCTTCCTCAGTGTTTCATAGTTTTCCCTGTAGAGGTCTTTTACCTCCTTAGTTAAATATATTCCTAGGTATTTTATTTTCTTTGTTGTTATTGTGAAGGATATTGAGTCTTTGATTTGGTTCTCAGTTTGACTGTTGTTGGCATATATGAATGCTACTGATTTGTGTATATTGATTTCGTAACCTGAGACTTTGCTGAATTTGTTTATCAATTCCCATAGTCTCATGGTAGAATCTTTGGAATTTTCTAGATATAAGATCATACCATCAGCAAAGTGTGATAGTTTGATCTTTTCTGCCCCCATTTAGATGCCCTTGATTTCCTTCTCTTGTCTGATTGCTCTGGCTAGGACTTCCAGCACTATGTTGAATAGAAGCGATGATAGAGGGCAACCTGTTTGGTTCCAGTTCTAAGTGGGAATGCTTTCAATTTTTCCCCGTTCAGGAATTCAAAGGAAAAACATAAAATGGAGTTTGGAAATTGGGCAAACCAAGTGTGGAAGCTCACAGAAAAAGTGGCCAGTTCTCAAACATAGACTGACAACAACCAAACAAAAAATAATAACAAAAAGAAACATGGTAAAAAAAAAAAAGAGAGAGAGAGAAAAGCTTAACAGACAGCCAGAGAGAAAGAAAATTCTCTTCCTGGCCTCTTTACTCCATCTCTTCTCTTTTGTTTTTCTCTTTTCTTGTCTTTCATTTATTTTTTCTTCCTTGTCTTTTCTCTTTTCTCTTCCTTTTCCTTTGTTATTTATTTGTTTCCTTTTTCTCTCACATATATTTATATCCCCAGAATTTCTGACACCACTATAATAAATCTCTCAAAAACTGCTTCTTGTTTATGTATAAATGTATCTTGTCACCTTAATAATTTGTGGTTAATTTTGCATGAGACATGAGTCGAGCTAAATAGGCTTTAGCCCTAAGGAAGCAAGAACAAATTAGTCTTTAAAAAATTCATTGATATGTTAACACTATTACAATTTCTGTGCATCAGTGATATAAAAGAATACTATTAATTTCCAGTGCCTTATTGGCTAGAATATTAATTCATCCCCATAGATATTTTAATTGGAAAAGTTGTTCACTCTCTCTGACCTACCCAAAAAAGGCAGTGAAGATATATAATTAAGTTATGATATTGGAAAGAACATTTGAAAACAGAACAAGACAAGGGTTCTAGTCCCATCCCTCACATTCACTATTTCCATAAACTTGTGATATCAGATACTATGCTTAATATTTCTAAGCTTTGAATTCCTTTCTTTTAAGGTAAATGTGGATTAATAGCCCTTAAAATTATAATGAAAATTGCATATATTATAATAATATTTACACAGTGTGAAGCATAGTCCCAACCATATAACATTATAATTGCTCAGTAAATGGTAGCTATCATTTAATTACCTAGGCTGATTTTTTTTCCTGAAAGGCTTATTTGGTAAAATGTTGCTAGAAAAATATTTCAGGAAAATCTAAAAAAAAAATCATTTCCGTCCTTACAAATCATTTTAAGTGAAAATATTTTTGAAGTTTTACAAATTTACCTTTGTTGTACTATCTGTAGGTTAATGTCAGTGAATAGAGAAGAAAATAATGACTTTAGGTTTGTACAGCTCCCTAGTGAAATAAAATCAATCAGTTAGTTCGTTGTACATAGTCTTTCTCTTGCTCATTAATACATACTGGTGGAGCAAGACAGCTATTAAAATCTATTAACCTGGTATTCCTCTTTAAATTGAGAGATGTGTCCGGAATGAAAAATAAGAAGTATTTAAGAAAAAAGTTCAGTAGAGAGTTCAGATGGTCAGTTGTTTCTGGCTTCCCCTTTGTCATTGTAAGAGATTTCTTTCCTTGACATGTGAAGCAGTGCCTCCAGGAGGGAGATGAATTAATTGCAACTTCCTCAGTGAATTGCATCTTCTGAAGCTGAAGTTCCTCAATGTGGTTTAAATGTTCCCAAGGGTAATGTCCTCCAATTAAAATAAGTTGTTTAGAGAGTTCATCCGAAACATTAAAAAAAAAAATTACCCAATAGTAAGGCCCTTCTGGGGTTCTCAGGTTGGATTTGAAGAAATGGATTTTAAGGAAGGGCTTATTACTGGTGAGTTGTGCTCTAATATCATCCTGTTAAGTTTGTAGATTTTGTCCCTACCCATCATCAACCATCATATTCTTCCTAGCCTTGGCATAAGAGTGATTTTGTGATAGATTATAATAAAGCAGATTTGGTTTGTATGATGTCTGTACTTCAAACTTAATTGAGAATTGCTCTATGATGTCAGGCAATAAAGTTGTTGTGATAAATAATGAGTAAAGTGGGAGAGGAATTGAGATAGATAATCAAGAGAATAAAGATATGTTTTCATTTGGAAATTGATGGAGCTTGGGGTGCTAAAACATGCAGAGAGAGAGAGGTATTTTCTGGTAATAGGGGCAATGGAAAATAAAGCCTCATGCTGATTGTGATAAAGTAGCAGTGAGGATCAAAAAGAAATAGACTTCCAGGAGTGCCAGGAAAAAGGTAATAGAAAGTTAGCCTGTAGAAAATCTATCCACATCTCGATCATTCCCCTAAACATTCAAATATGCATTTAAATCAAAATAGTAATTTTACTAGTCATCAATGAAAGAATAAACAAATACTAATATACACAATATAAATGGATTTCATAGACATTATGCTTAGCAAAAACTCAGATATATAATGACACATATCCTTTGATTCCATTGGTATGATTTTTTAAGAATAGACAGGAGTAATTGATGATGATACAAATCAAAATATTATTTATCCATGGAAGGGAGAGGAGTAATGTACCTAGTAGTAAAAGGTATATTGGAGTTTCTTGACATAGTGGAATTTAATTTTAAAACTCTTGATCTTTTAGTGGATAAATGGTTATATACATATGTAGAAATCTGTCAGTATGTACACTTGAGTTGCCCACTTTATTTTGTGTACATTATACCACATTAAAAAAATAAAACTAGGACAAAATTGTAAATTTTCTAAATCAAATTCTAAATTTGGGTATATAGATTCTGCATTGAGTGTTCTCAGCACTGATGACGTTTTTCAATTTAAATCTTATAACAACCTTTATGGCTACATAGAATCTCGATGTGTGTCATGTATGTGTGTGTGTGTGTGTGTGTGTGAGCATGCCTATGAGTGGTGTGTAGTGTTCAAGGGGAAGAACAGAAAGTGAACACCTATTTATTTCCAAACAATTGGTATTAATATTTATTGTTTCAATCATCATAGCTGCTAAATTATATTTGCTTCGTTTTACAGATGAAGAAGTAAAGATTCCAAGAGGTTTAGTAGACTATCTAGGATCTATAAATTACCCACAAATTAAAAAGCATACCCATCAAAATTGTACAAATCTAAATCCAAAACCCATGATTCATTCTAATGTGCCCCTTTATAGAGAAGATATTAGCCAAATAGTTTAATTACATTGTAAGTCTCTTCATGGAGAAAGATAATTCAATTTTGTTTTCAAAAGGTGGACATATTATGGAATTTCAAAAATTGATATATTTACTTGTTCTTTGTTTACTTCATTTTCAAAATGGATTTGAGGCAAGCATGGATTTCAAGACAGTTGGTTTGGGATGGAGAACTCTCTGACAATATGGGGTTGAGAAGAAGACTTTTTTTGTCAATATTATTAATGTCTCTTATTACATATATTTAACTTCTTATTAAAACCCTGAAATAATTTTTTTTAGCCTGGTGGGCATATACACTAAAAGGCATGAAAGCCTGCATACATTTTCAGAGAAGACTACTGAAATTCCAATGTTTACTTACTCATTCTGTTTTAGCTCAGTCAGAAGGAATAAAAGAGGAGAGATAATTTTTCACTCAACTGTTTGATAGAAGCCTTGATTAAAGTATAAGACAGACTACAGATTAACGGGCAAGTCAGAATGAAATAAAACGGGTTCCCCTCACAGAAACCTCTTTCTTTTTGAACCGTGAATATTTCAAATGCATTTTGAGGCATCTACCTTGTGGGCCTCATTCCATTTCCAAAGTCACGCAAAATAAGCCACATTAATAATTCCTCAAGACAGACTTTCATTTTTCCTTGAAGCCATTGAAAACCAGGGGCCTGCAACAGAGAATACTGAATGCTCACTGACTAGTGGTTTTAAAGCAATGCCTAGGGAATCCTTCTGTAGCAATTCCCAGTGGAGATTCGAGCAATTTGTATAATTTGGGTTTAAAGTCTTTCACAGTATATTCCCTTCTAAACTTTATATGGGATATTGTCAAAAGGCACAAATCTTATATTTCAGTACTCTAATTTGGGGGGCAAGAGTGGTCCTTGAGTAAAAATGATGCATCCTGGGTAAAAGAAAATATATTAAATAACAGGGATTCTGTCATGCATTTATTTTTTTTAATTTTAATAACATTTTATTTAACGAAGTAAAATGTCATTTCAACAAGGCAATCATGCATTTCTTAAGGTTAGTTCAATAAGACCGTAGGATTAAAGTTAATCTAGTTAGCTTCTTTCTCCCACAATTGCCCATGATTCAGCAATGCCACAATTAATATTTTAACATCATGTGTGCCCAATTTTATTGCACAGAATATCCTTGCAATAGTGTACACTCTTTTTATCTATTTTCTTCTTTACTTTAGTATGTAGCATTTATGCAAAATTATATTTATTTGATGTGTACATGGTAGTCACATGGGGGGCAAGTGACAAATTTGGTGTCAACAGATCACCATAAATGTTACAAAGACATTTATTAAATGAAGATAAGAGATATCCCAAAATAAATGCATTGATTAAAATTTAAGGTAGCAGTTATATGGTGATCTTTTTTATTCCCCACAGTGCCTTGGGCTACTATGGATATGGGGACAGAAGTTTGGATATGGGGATAGTGAAAGGCCCTATTAAAATATGGCAATGCCTGAAGTTATTTTCTCTCTGGAATATTTACTTTATTCAGAAGTTACATTTTATAGATAGGTCTGGAACATCAATATTGAAATTCTCACAATGATTCGGACAATAGGGCATAAAAAAACCCTTCTAAGATTGTGCAAGTAACATTACACTAATAAGATATGGTTTTATATAAAAGAATAGGAGATGTTGGTATCAACAACAAAATGAAAATTGATTTCAGTTTCTAATATAGAGTGACATTAGAACACTATCTAAAGCAAGATATGGCAAATGTAAACATAAAGCATAAAAAAGTGCATAGCGTTAATAATAGCAATAAAATATTATAATGATACCTTTTGATACTTTGTCTTAGATGATATTGCATGTTGTTATAATCACTATTATATTTGGGAAATTTGATTTGCAAAAGAAATAACCTAAGTCTTAAGTAAATATGCATTCAATGGATTTCAAACAATGTCCCTCCCCCTTATAAGCAGGATGATTTGCTTTCTCAGTAAAAAGAAAAAAATCAGGAAAAAAATGGCTTGGCATCACTGAGCCTACATAGCTACAGCTGCACATTGAAAAGACAAATTATTTTGTGCTGAATATTCTCACACTTTGTATGCATGTGTTGGTATCTCTAGCATAAGGTATCAACAAACCACTGACCTTATTCTCTGTCAAAATTCAGAATCTGTATTCTGTCATATGAGGTGTAAACATTGTTAACATACACAGTGTGATTAAAAAAACCAATATTTCAGTGAGATAAACAAAAGAAACTTCTTTTTTGTTTAAAAATGATTCTAGGGGCTGAGAAATGAAATAAGGCATTCTTGGTAGTTGGGTTGTGGGGTACAGACTGTGTTTTTTTCCCTGTCCATGGTCCTGATGCAACTCCCAGCCTGTTGTAAGGGCCCACGTCCAGTAGGACCACAGATCAGTTCCCCGCAGAGGCTGTACCTGGAACCACCTGACAAGGTCTCTTTTCTCTAAGAATAGTGAAATTGCGGAAAAGGCTCCTTTAACTGAACTTCAGGATTCCAAAAATCACTGGGCAAACTTCAGTAGGACTCAGAGCTGATGTTT
>CAUYSK010018371.1:0-36295 GCA_963575035.1 Avahi laniger
CCCAGTAATGGGATTGCTGGGTCAAATGGTAGTTCTACTTGTATCTCATTGAGGTATCTCCATATTGCTTTCCACAGAGGTTGCACTAATTTGCTGTCCCACCAGCAGTGTATGAGTGTTCCTACCTCTCCGCATCCACGCCAACATTTGTTGTTTTGGGTCTTTTTGATAAAGGCCAGTCTCACTGGAGATAAGTGATATCTCATTGTGGTTTTGATTTGCATTTCCCTGATGATGGTTTTAGAATTATCTAGACTCTTTGCCCTGGGAGTTGAGGATTTAGCTCACTGACTACCACCTGCATTGTCCCAACATCTGCCTGGGTCTTAAAGCCCCTTTGATGCGACCTTGGTCTACCTTGGTCTTCAGAACTTCCCACTCTCCTTCATAAGGGCCCTCTACCTGGTCAGGGCCACCACCTCACGGCTCTGCAATGCGTCAGGCTCCCTGCCCTTCTAGAATGTCCTCGCCACCCCCAACTCTTCTCCTTCACATCTTGGGCCCCTCCCCTTCCCTCTGAAGGTCTAGAGCATTCCGTCCATTATCTTGCTGCATGCCTGACCAGCCACCCCACGATGTAGCAGCTTGGCTGGGGTCATCTGGGAGCCTGACTGGGCTCAGACATCCAAGATGACACACGTGCATGTCTGGTGCCTGGGCAAGGATGGCTGGGAGGCTGAGCTCAGCTGAGCCACTGGGGTGATGGGCCCCTATCTCTGTGTACGCCCAGGGTTTCTTCTCCATGTGGCCTCTCCAGCAGGAAAGTCAGACACCTTACACTGGTAAGCTCAGGGCTCCCCAAAACATAAGAGCAGAAGTCACCAGGCATTTGCAAGACTTAAGTCTGGAGACGGTACCGCATCCCTTCTGCCACATGCTACAGGTTAAAGCAAGTCCCAGGGCCAACCCAGATTCAAGCGGAGGGGACATGACAAGGGTGTAAATATCGGAAGGCCTGGCTCATTGGGAGCTGCTAATATCCAGACATCCACTGTGTTCTAGAGTCTGAACCACCCACTTGGCCACAGGGTCAGAGACCTCTTTTGCAGTTTTTTGAAAAATGTATTTTATTTTACATCGTATATTCCCTTAATCAACATACATCAGCTCAGGTCTACTTTTGCCAAGAAATCACTAAGGCGCAACCTAATAGAAGTTTGTCAAGACCTGGGATTTCAGCTTATTCTTTGTCCAGCCCCCACTGGGGCCACCCCAGCACCAGACGCAGAGCAGGTATGAGTTAGTGCCCAGCAAAGGAGGAAAGGAAGTTGGAAGAAGGAAACAGGAGGAACAGAGGCCTATGAATGCGGGCTGGTGGCCTTCAGAGTCGGTAGTAGTCCCGGTGATGGCAATGACAGTAACAACAATAGCCACAGCTACGGTCCTATAGTTCTTCTGACACGCCAGCCTCTGTCCTTAGTGTACCGTGTGTCTTTTCTCATTCAGTCCTGGGAGGTGGGTGTTATCATGCCCATTCTAGAGGGGAGGAAACTGGCTCGGAGAGGCGTGTGGCTTTCCTGAGGACACAGGGTTACCAAATCAAGAAGGCAGGATCCCAAATCAAGCCTGTCTGGACCCAAGGCTACGTCATTCTCCTATACCAGGGGATTTCTCTCACCTGCAGACTATCCTTCCTGCCTGGGTTCCAGATGGCCTGATTCCATCCTCCCAGTAGTCATTGGCCACAACAGGCCTTTCATAGACACGTGCTTTGAATGTGCAAGGGAGTGTATGTGCCCAGCCTTGCACTGGGCACCCTGAAAACAAAAAACTAATATGACATCCTTTACCCCCCTTTAAGGAACTTAAATTTTAGCACGAAGCTCTAGAGTGGTGGAAATAGTGGGATCAGAATCAAAAGATGGAGACGTGTCTCCTACCTTCAATGTTCACGGTCTGTGCCCTTTGAGCAGGTCAGTTAAGGTGTTTCAATCTCCACGTGGTCATCTGTAAAACAGGAATGATGCTTCTCAGCTGGCATTTGTGGGACCCAATAAGATGACACATGGAAGCATTGAATACAAGTTGGTGAATGAATGAATGAATGCATTAGTGAGTAAGAGAGCAAGCAAGTGAGTGGGTGAATACACTTATATCCAGCATCTCCTGTGTGCCAGGCACTGGGCAGAGACCTTGAATCCTGGAGTCAGACTGACTAAGTCAAAAACCCAGCCTTGCTCATTTGCCATTTGACCCTCCCTAGGTCTCAGTTTTCTCATCTGTAAAATGGAAACAATGAGAGAAGCATCTGCCCCACCTGCAGTAAGCATCAGCTGTCATCAGGGATCCAGAGACCTATAAGTTCTGCACAGGGAGGTGGGAAGACAGCCCTGAGCCCCTATTTTCCTGCCTACCAGGGTGCTGGCTTTCAGAGTCTATGAATGCCGGCCATCTTGGCAGCTACTAATTCTGAACAGTCTCCAAGCATAACTCAGACACGCAGAGAGAATCTGCAAATGAGGCCTCCTGTAAATCACAGCTGACCACTCTAATCGACCTGCTTGTGTCTCTTTCAGTTCCAATAAAGCCAGGCCTTGTCACCCGACCCATTATGCTGTTCCCTCGCCGCGATCAGCGACCCTGGCAGGGAGATGGCGCCGGGGCTAATGTTCTGAGATCTGTGTCCCTGCCGTCTCCGTAAATGAGTTGTGAAGAACTCATGGGTCTCCACGCCGCTGTGATTGCACCCTCCGCCTTCCCTGTCCACTTAGGCCATTTGATTCATCTCTGTGATTAAATAAAAATAGCATCCTAGCCAGTTCCTGCCAAGGCAGGAGACAGGCAGGAGCCCTCCAAAGTTTAAACCAGGCCAGCCCTTAATTAGCGGACAACATTGATATCACTTTCCCCCCATGATTAGCATTTCAAAGTAAATTCCATATTTTGGGCTGTCAGCGTCCAAGAGCCTGGTGGAGGGCTGTTATCCATAGCAAGAAAAAAAAAATCTCACCGTGGAGTACCTGGGATTTCAGAAACTCAGCAAGTTTGTGGAGCCCCCTTCCTGCCAGCTGCTGACCTCATGCCAAGGCCTCTGGCTGGCTCCATTTTTCCCACTCTGTCCATGGGGCTTCCTCTCTATACACTCTGAGGCCTTGGTCAATAAGAGTTATAAGCTGAGGGTCGTGGGCTAATTCCCCCAGCTCCTGCGTCGTCTTTCTAAACAGGGAATTGTACATTTCAGCTTTCATTACCTAAAAATCACAAGATCTGGCCACACCAAGCCCTTCTTTTCTCATGTGGCTGCTGCCCCTTTTAGACAGGCACGGACCGTTCAGTTTGCCACAGTCCCCACTGTTCCCTACTGCCTCACACCCGGCTCTCTCATTTGTTATGGGACTGGTCCCTGTGAAAACCTGAGTTTTTGTGCTCTGGTATAGGGGCTGGACTGGACGAGGCCAGACTGGTTACAAGATGTGTTGGAGGAAGAGGCAGGAAATTGAGCGATGGCCCACAGACCATTCAGAGGCGGTGAGACCAAAGGTGTTGCCCCTGGAGAAAAATAAGGGAAAGCAGGTGGGGAGAGGAGGCTTCCTGGGATTTGGAGGAAGGGCCTGGCAGAGGGTGCAGCTCAAGTCGGCCCACTGCCCCACCCACTTCGGTCTCTGTATCCCCCCAGCTCTAGTATGAATAAAATGAGCTCTCACGGAAATCTCTGGAACGAGGGTGGGGCAGAATACACCCAACTGAGAGGCAAGACAAATGGGTCCCTGCCAGGCTCTGTCATTAACCTGATGTATTACCTAGGACAAGTTCCTCTGTGACTCAGTTTCCCTTTCTGTAAAGTGAAGCTGTTGCACTGGGTTATCGACCCCTGTTCCTTGTCATTTGTCCCAAAGAGGAGGCAGAGTAAGCAGAGGCTTTCTGAGCTCTAAGGAGGGACAGAGGGACCCTCCTCCGGGGATTTAGACACCGCTCCTAATCTCCCTCACCTGTCTCCGTTCGTTGTTGTAAATTAAGGTTTTCTGAATTTTAGGTAAAGGACTTTGCTCATTGTGCCACTTCAAGCCAAGCCCTCCAGCCCATGGTTCCAAGTAAACTGCATCCCTAAACCCCTCCCAGAGAGGAAGTTATTAACATTAATATTAACATTAACATTGACACCGACACCCCTGCTGAAGGCTTAAAACTTGTGTGTTCAACTCTGCCAGTCCACCCACGACTCGCGACTTTTCATTCAACATTTACTTATTAAATTTGTTGTAAGAACATTTTATGTGCTAAGACGTACACAAGGCCCTAGCGCTGTGTGTCAAAGATGCAGAGAGAGAGTTCTGTTGCTACCCGCCACTGCCCTCTGCCACCACCTGTCCCAACAGGCAGAGGAGCAGATGAAGGTGACGATCATCTATTGAGCACTTGTTGTGTGCCAGACACTTGGCTTGTTCATTCCTCCATTGACTTTTCACAACAAACCTACATAGATTCTACTATCGTCCCCATTTTGCAGATGAGGAAAGTTAAGGTGGCTCAGGTAGATGAGCCACCCACTAAAAAACATTAGAAGATGAATCTGACCAGTGCTGTGCCCTTGATCTTGAGTACAAAACCACTTTGGCTCTCATCTCAGTAAAAAAAAAAAATTGTGAGAGTCCATTTTTCTCTCTGGTTCCTCTGCACTTGGTACGTAAGAACATCTATTCTGTTGACCAGTGATTGTTTATAAACCATTTTCAACTCCTTAAGAGTAAACACGGGCACTTATTCATCTCCGCATCCCTAAAACCTAGTAAAAAGGCTGGTATATAGTATGTGCTCAAAGCAAATTAGATGAATTTAATTGGAACTGAATCTAATTGAATAAACTTGATGGAATCAAATGGAAGTGAATGGAATGAAATTGAGTTGAATTGAATTGAATCGAACTCTCGCCACCAGGTAGGTGGAGGCTGAGATTATGGTTCAGAGAGGCCACGTAAAATGCTTTAACTCCTTGCATATTGGACCTGTATTAGACAGGATTCTTTTGAGTTGCAAGTGATAAAGACCCAACACAAACTAGCTGCAACAAAAATTGGAATATATTTGTTTATGAAATAGGAAATCCCAAGGTAGGGTTGGGATTCGGACATAGCTGGATCCAGCAGTTCAAATTAGATTCTGTCAAGGAACACTGCCTCTTTGTCTCTCTTTCTATTGTGGCTCTCATGATGTGACAGCAAACAGCCACTGGCAGTCCTGGAAGCACATGGCCCTGTGAGGCCATCTCAGTAGGAAAACCATCTTTCCCAAGAGCTCCCGTAGCAAAATCCTAGGGAGGGCTCTGATTGCTGGCTTGGTTCATGAACCCAGCATTGACCCCATTGTGGTGGCCAGAAGGGGAGATATTGTGATTAACTGCACGTGGCTACATGTCCACAGTTGTGGCTGGCAGGAGGGGCCCAACGTGCATTAAACGGGCTCACCCCAGGAGAGAGGGGTTTGGACTCCAGGAGAAGAGAGCTGGGAAGTTTCCAGCAGGAATGCATCGCAAAACTGCATTCTGCAGACCTTCCCCCGACAGATGTGGCTGAACCCACTGAGCTCCCCTTTCCTGCAGCCGCTTGAAATATAAACTCCGTGCTTCCCTGGGGCTTGCTGAGTCAATCTGTCTTCAGCCACTTCCCTCTATCCGGGAACGCCAATACCTTGCCAATTTGATTCTGAACAGGGGCAAGGTTGTGGAGCCCCTCTATTCCGAAGCAGGTGCCAAAGGAAAATGATTTATTTTTCACTCATTTAGAGGGCAGATCAGGAAAATTGCTTGATCTAATTCTTCCGAGAGGGGAGCAGCGCCTGGAACATGGCTCTTTCTGCTTCTCTGAAAGCTAATGGCCGTGGTGGGGCACAACTGCCTTTGGATTTTTCCAGAATTCTTTCCCTAGTTCAGAAACATGACCCCGAAGACCTTCGCAGTCAGAAAGGATTCCCAACATTTTCATACACAACTCTGGGGCTTCCTGTTGGCACACATTTTCTGAAAGGTACTTTGGCCAAAAACAACAAAGCTTTTAAAATGTAAGTGTGAGAGAGGAAAAAAATCTTAATGTTTTATTGTTTATATATTTTTACTCTCCTCCACCTGCTAAAGATAATTCTGTGGTTGCCCGTTCAACATTTCTCCTTCTCCTCCCAATGGGGAGAATTCTGTCTTCACCATCTGGGTTCCTGAGCTTTTTGTGATTCAAAATTTGGTATAGAAAGAACTGCATAAGTGAGGACAGGAAGTGTTCTCTTTCTTGTAAGACTAGAAAGAATAATGGTGGAAGGAAAGGGGGAGGGGAAAAAAGGCAAGATCCTAAGCTGGTTGAGTGTCAGAAGAAAGGGAATGGTTCAGAGATAAATATCAGGAAAACTACAGAGACGTGAGAAAAGAGGAATGAGGAAAGAGGATTTTTTTGAAGGTATGCTAAAGATTACAAGACTGAGTTTGATATTCTTTGAAACACTCCATTAAAGGTCTGTATTGCTTTTAAGATAGATAAATGGATGGATGAATGGATAGGTGGATGGATGGATGGATGGATGGATGGATAGGTGGATGGATAGATGGATGGATAGGTGGATGGATGGATGGATGGACGGATGGATAGGTGGATGGATGGATGGATGGATAGGTGGATGGATGGATGGATGGATGGATGGATGGATGGGTGGATGGATGGATGGATGGATGGATGGATGGATGGATGGATAGGTGGATGGATGGATGGATGGACGGATGGATAGGTGGATGGATGGATGGATGGATAGGTGGATGGATGGATGGATGGATGGATGGATGGATGGGTGGATGGATGGATAGGTGATGGATGGATGGATGGATAAAGAGAGAGAGATGGAAGGACTAGGCCTACTATTCCCCTGTACCTCTATTTATTTAACCAATTCCCTATCAGTGGATATTTAAGTTCTTTTTCATTTATTGATATTATAAACAACACTATGATGAACATCCTTATAACTAAATCTCTGCACACATCCAAGATTATTTCCTTAGGATTAATCATTGGGTCCCTAGTTTGCATATGTAACCCACATAAAAGTCAAATTCCAAAGGACTCAGTCCCAATATTTTCTAAGAATGTAATTTTATGAAATCTATTTTACCTCCCTGAACCTCCATTTCCTTATCTGTCAAATGGGATCAATGACTTCCACATTGCAGGACTGTTGTGCAGATCACATAAAATGACGTGTAAAATTGCGTTGGTGATATGCAGCAAGTTCTGTGGATCCAAGGCTGGGTCCTGACAACATTTGCCCATCAATGTAAATGTGGCAGGACGTGGCTCAGTGGGTTTTCTCTGAGCATCACAGTTGATATCATCCAGGTAGAAGGAGAGAGACTCTGTCTACCTACTCTACACACCCCCTCCATCAAGGGCAAGGATAGCAGAGAAAACACCAGCCACCTCTCAGGGCTAGAAACTTTTCCAGAAGAGTGAGGAATATGAGTACATTTCATAGGGCTGCCTGGCTTTTGAGGATAAGGGCAAAACAAAACACAAAACACACACCCTTCCTTCCTTCCATCCTTCCTTCCTTCCTTCCTTCCTTCCCCCCTCCCTCTTCCTTCCCTCCTTTCTTCCCTCCTTTGGAAGAGAACATTAGAAAGAATATCCTCAGATTCTCGAAAGGATCTAGGGTATATAATCATCTCCCAAAATTTAGGACCATAGCTCTAGAGCAGTGACTTTTAAACTTTTTGATCATAAATCACTATATTTTGTACCACAAGCTGGAAAACACATGCACACACACACACACACACACATTTATATTATTATTTTTTTTTTTTTTTGAGACAGAGTCTCACTGTGTTGCCCGGGCTAGAGTGCCGTGGCGTCATCCTAGCTCACGGCAACCTCAAACTTCTGGGCTCAAGAATACTTCTGCCTCAGCCTCCCAAGTAGCTGGGACTACAGGCATGTGCCACCATGCCCAGCTAATTTTTTTTTTTCCTGTATATTTTTAGTTGTCTGATTAATTTTTTTCTATTTCTAGTAGAGACGGGGTCTCGCTCTTGCTCAGGCTGGTTTTGAACTCCTGAACTCAAACAATCTGCCCGCCTCGGCCTCCCAGAGTGGTAGGATTACAGGCGTGAGCCACCGTGCCCAGCCTATATTATTAAATAAATAGCTGAGAACACTTTCACCAAACAATACGTATCGTTGCTCTCTGTGGTGTACTCTGATATTTTCTACTTTGTTCTGTTAATTCTGTTCTACTATTTTCTATTTCATGTTTTGAGAAATGCTAGGTGGTGCTCTATAAATTGACCTTTTTTTAAACCTCACTAATGGGCTATGTCCCACAGTTTGTAAAACATTGCTTTAAGAGCATTGATTCTTAAATTACTGGTGTGCATAAAATTGCCTGGGATGCTTATTTAAAATGCAGATTCCTGGGCACCGCTACACCCCCTTAGTAAATTGGGATCTCTGGCAGAGGAGCACAAGAATCCACGTTTTAAACGAGCCCTCCAGGTGATTCTGATGCAAGGTGAATTTGGGTCTTGAAGCCTCACACTAGAGAAACTGCTCTCTTCTGGACTTAGGAGCCTGGCTGTTTTAAGGCTTCAGATCACACACTCGCTTGGAAAGGGTGGATACTAACGGGGATCAGCTGAATCCAGACTGAGCCTCTTCTCGTCACAGAATGACCCCAATTACTTACACTCACTTCTGGAGTTGATGTTCTTGATAGGCCTCTTTTCCTCATGTCTGTTATGGCCCTTCTGAAGGCAGAGAAGTGGTTAACTAGGGCCACAGAATAAAGAGTGAAGGAACTGAAGGGTCATTTTACAGAGTGGCTGGGGTGTGGCCCAGCCCTCCAGTAGGTGCCCAGAGCCAGTCCCAAATTAGAATGGGGTGGGATTCAAAACTGCTTTTCCTATTCCCTTTCTTTCATGTGTAACCACATGCAGTGTGTCAACATGCTTTCAGGCGCCGTTAGGCACCAGCAGTTTTGCTGCCTCTGGGTTCGTGGACCCTTGGTATTCCTGTTATGTGTTATCTTAGAATAGCTCTGCACTCGGGCGTTCTGCATATTCTCCATTAACTCTTTTAGCAGCAGCCCTTTGAGATGTAAGGGCTTTGGGGTTGAAATATAGCAACCACCACAATGAAATAAGAAAATGGTTACTTGTCAGGAGACCTGGGTTCTTGCCTTGCTCCACCAATTATCTGTGAGACCTCAGGCTCCCTGGGCCTCACTCTCCTCACTTAGAAAATGACAGGTTTGGTCTAGACTTCTAGCTCTGAAATTCCATGATTCTAGTTTTTGTACACTCTGGCCTTTTCTCTTTAAAAGTTTTCCCTTTAAAGCCTTGGCTTGGTTGGGCACAGAAGATTCACTGAGTTTGGGAATTTCCGGAGAACCAGATGATAAGTTAATAATAATAAAATGTCTTCCTATTTAGTGTGCTGATGAAGTAGGAGATTTATAAAACAAGTTTATTGTAAAATTGGGTAATAAGGCCTAGGAATTTTGAGACGTGTTTTTGTCTCTTCGGCCACTTTGTTTTGTGGGTGTGAATTCATTTTGTGGGCGGTCAAGTAAGAAAGAAAAATTATTGTTACAATAATAAGAAATGATGATGATAACTGATTTCTCATCATTGTTAAAACACTTCTGTGTTTATAAAGTTTTTTATGGACATCACCTTGCTTGGCTTGATCTTCATAAAAGTCATGTGAGTTAGGCAGGGCAGGTCTGCTGTCCCCATTCTTTTTTAAGGAGACACAGTCTCTTAAAAAGAGACTTAAAAAGAGACTCCAGCCTGTCATCCAGGCTGGAGTGCAGTGGCTATTCATAGGTAAGATCATTGTGTAGTACAACCTCAAACTCCTGGGCACGAGAGATCATGCCTCTTCAGCCTCCTGAGCACTTGGGACTACAGCTGTGAGCCGCCAGGCCTGGCTCCCATTTTTTCAACAGATGAAGAAATTTTGAGATCCAGAGTGCATTTGTCACTTGCCCAAATTTACCTAGACAGTAAGTGGCAGAACTGAGACTAGACTCTGGGTCTTAAGCATAGTTCTGAGTGCTTCCTGCAGAGTATGGGTGGGGTTTCTTTGTTCATCCAGATTTCCTAAGGACTCAAACTCAGTAATTTGACCTACTAACCTGGAAATTGACTAGGGCATCTCTTACACCGCACAGTCCTTTAAAGTTTTGCCAGTAAAGTATCAACGTGGTTAATAATATGGCATAATTTAGGGCACACAAGCCAATGGATGTACAAATTCATTACTTAATAGCCACCCAGAGAGTAAGCACAAGATACATGCCGGAGCAGTTGATTAGACAAGATTGGCAGAGGCTGAAGATATTAACTGTTCATTAAATGAGTCATAGTCTTTCTGTGCTCAACACTTACAGGTTTTCTTTGGCTGTGGCATCTGTTATTAGTCAATACTGATTAAGGACCCACCCATTCTTGGTGTCAGTTGTTCATTGAACATTCCAAAATAGACCCTGTCCTCAGAAGACTTCTTTCCAATAAATATCAAAATAACACATGAGAACTGATAATGAGATACGCAGTTTATCTGATGACTATGTAGACTTCATTCCATTTAGGCCTATAGTCTCATAGACTCAAGTTATATTACTTTTTTCTTCCTTTTCGTTGTTGGCATGAGCTATGTAAGGGGACTCATTGTCCCAGGAACAGGTATTCTGGAGGGGAAAACACCCTTTTGGATACCCTTTCTTCTCAGTGGCTTGTTTGGTGCTTGGCATACTTAAGTACTGTTTGTCAGCCAGGAGGAATTACTGACTGTAGATCAAGCTTCTCCACTCACGCCTGGTGCCAGGGAGATGCTTGCTCCTAAAGGGGTGGTTACTGCTTTGAAAATAAATGCGTGGATTTCTGAGTGAAGTCATTCCACCTTGGCACAAACAGGTATTTATTTCTCTAGAATGAACTACCAGGGGTGAGCCAGACTGTCTGCCTCACTCATCTCCCAAGGTTTCATTTGTTTTAAAAATCTGCTAACACATCTGCGTGGATTTTTTTTCTCTGTATGTTTGTCATGTGCTATAATTACTTAGGGGTTTCTGGTGACATCTTAATTAACTGGAGAAGTAAAAACTGAAGATGTAATAGTAGAGTTGTTCACAGGTTTTTCTATAGAATATGTGGATCCAACTGTCAACATAATGTAGATGGTTACAGATTCTTTTAAAGCTGAGAAATATATATCAATTTTATGTTCCTCGGTCATCGATCGCACCTTTGTTATGTCTTTTGCTCTCGTTATGGGGTTTTAGTTTAATTGAATGAATTAGTGAGCTCAGGCCTTTTGATGTGACCACAGCCTATTTGGGGGGACTTTTGGGGAGCATGTTTAATACCTAAGTGAATTTCTAGGCCCATAGTTCTGTGGATCATATTGGGGTGGAGTGCATAGTCCTTGTTCTCCAGCATTTAGATTGTACCTAAAGAATACAGGAGGGTTTAATAGCCTCTTTGTTTATTCCTCTTTATAGTTCTGGGAATGCTATTGCCAAGACGTGGGATGTAAGTGAAGGGGAGGTCCCACGTCTGCACGAGCCATAGAGAGGGTTGGCAGGCAGGCTAAGTCAAGCAGCAAGACCAGGATAAGATGTGGTTGCAGCTAGCCGGGACAGTCTAGGAGCAGGAAAGCCATGTCTTGGATCCAGGAAGTCTGCAAACACGAAACAAGCAGGTCAGAAACAAAAATGTTGATCCTATTATCCTAGTGCACAGAACAGTGTCTGGCCCATAGTAGGTGCTCAGTTAATATTTGTTGAATGAATGAATGAAATGAGAGATTAGGAACTCAGAGAAGGAGCCTGGAAAGTAAGATATCAGAAGTCTAGGTAAGAATTCTGGATGGCAGAGACTCAAATCTTGGGTAGACCACCAGGTTTGGTTTCATGGGGTCCATAGAACTGTCTTGAGTGATGTGAAGAACCTCCAACCGCCTCCTGTCTGCTGTGAACACAGTGCCATGGGGGTGGTTGAAGGGAAGGTAAAGTTTCTCACTTGACATAAACTGATAAAGACATTTCTGCTTGTCTTCTATGGCTCATATTTGGGGAGCATTCCTAGGTCTCTGACCTTACCCAGAAGAACTTTGGTCCTATAACCATCCAGGAAATCTTCATTAAGCACTTAATAGATGTCAGACACAGTGCTAGTCCAGTTCTCTACTTCAAAGCAGATTCCTGAGCTCCCGGCTCTTGGGCATGCCATTCTCCCAAGGGTGTGGCTGGGCTCCGTGGAACTAATCCAGAGCCACAGGAATCCTATTTCCATATAGCTCTTTCCCCAAACCTGATTATAGGGGACAATTTAGACTATTTTGAGTAAGGTGGGTACACCACTGCTTGAATCCTTTCTAATCATCTGTCTAGGCTACCGAAGACAATTTGTGGTACTAACTCATCCCTGAAAAATTGAAAGCTCATTTCTCCATACATAGAATACATTATTTTTGCCTTTGGCACTTTTCTCTTTCTTTCTCTGAACTCTCTGGCTCTGATCTCATTGCCGGCAAAGCTAAAGCCAGAGCTATGATAAGCCCAGAGAAGTGTGTCCGCCCCCCTGCCTGCCCACCTGTCTTTGAAAGGTACCTCCAGGCTGCCACTGTACCACTGGGTCACACAACCAGCAGCCACCGTTACAGGCAGAATCTTTTTTAAGTCAGTTCTCACCTTGGTGATTTCTTCCCCCCTCCTTCTTTTAACAGCTTCCCCAGCAAATCCAATCCATCCTCTGGTTTATCTGGGTCAGCAAGGGTCTGATTTTATGCATGGCACTGTCAGACCGTAAATCCGCTGCAGCTTTGCCTCTCTATCCAGCCTGCCTGCTTCTGTCAGCATCAGCAAAATGCATAATAGAGAAAATAAGCCAGAAAGGCTAATAACACTCATCTGAATAAAATAATCTCTTTGGCTGCCTCAGTTCATTTCATTTTAATCAAGGTGCCAGGAGGAAATTTAGGTTAAAAAATCCAGCCTCCTTCTTGTCACTAGTTCCCTGTTCAACCATCACTAAATGATCCTTTTTATTATACATGTACCTTTATTATTTTTTTTTTGTATCCTCATAGTTGGATGCTCAGTAACATATACCGAATGATATATTTAACTCATTTTGGGTTTTGTCTGTCATCACAGACATGTCTATTTTTAAAAGTGAGAAATGATATTCTTCCTAGATGTGTTGATATTTGCCATCTCTCTATACAGACTGGCAGATTTGATGGGAATTCTGAGACAGGGAGTGGGGGCTCAGTGAAAGTTACTGAAGCATCTAGGGTTCTGGCAATCTGGGCTCCCTTTGGATTCCTTCCTGTCAACCTCAGCACACAGCTCCCAGTGTGGAATGCAGGACTGATCATTCCACTTTGTCCCTTAGGGAAAGGACAGCGGAAGATTAAATTCTGCTCTCCCGTTGGTATCTCCCTCACGTCTTCCCAGAGACTTACAGCTGCTTTGTTAATTGCTTGTCGCTGCTGTCTTACCCCAGTCATTATTTGCTGAGGGCTGTGCATTTTCAGCAGGCTGCGATCTTGGCCCTGGCCCAGGGCCCGGTGAGGAGCATGTTGGAAATTGATGAAAGCTGAGTCCTAGTTTGTTTGGAAATAAAAGTAGTAATATTTCCTCACATTTTTATAGTGCTTGCTGTTGGCATGGTTCTTTTGTCTCCATCATCTCATTTGATCCACACAATAGCCCTGAGAAGTGGGCAAGTCAGAGACCATTGGCCCAAAAGGAACTGCACCTCACTATAGCAATGCAGAAGCTCAAGCCATTCCAGCAATGCCAACCTCATGCCATGCATTCCATCTGCGGAGCCATGAACATAGCAATTAATTAAATGGCACCTTAGGCCAGGAGAGCTTCCAGGATTTTACAACCATGCTTTGAAGATCTTTAGGGAGCGAGATGTACACTGACGGGCCATGTGTCCATTTTATAGATGAGACAATCGAAAGTAAATAGAGGGAATATGGAAAAAAAAGAAGTATAATATAGAGGCCAACTTGAACCTTTATGGACTTGGCTCTTCACCCTAGATATTTTAGAAAACTCCCTCGGAGCATTTGCCGTAAAGTTTGTTGGACATCCATAATTAGTCTAAGTCGAGGGAGAAAACCTGGGCTAATTTCCTCGAAGCTAATGATTCAGCTGTGCAGATTTATATCTTTCAGTGCATTTGTGGTGATAATCTCTTCTGCAGATGCACAGGCAGCTTGTAACTTTCTGGATCTCCTTTCTTTTGACTCCAGAGTCATTCCCTCTCTAGTACAGTATGATGTTTTCTTGATCTTCCTCCTGAAAAATTTTTTAAGTAAGAAAAATACTCCTGGATATTTTGTCTGCTTTTTAGGGATTAGTGTTTGAGGAGGTTTGCAGCTGTTCAGCACATTCCTGAGGGAAGCAGCCCCTTTTCTTTAAATGCCCAAGTATTACACAACCTGAGGCTCCGGGGGTGGGGAAAGTAAAGAGACTGTGCAAACAAATGATAGATGGAAAAGATGTAAAGACAAATTGCAATCTTCTAACTCAATGAAGTTCCCTTGGCTCCAGAGGCCCCCAATAAAATGAGGCTGCAAAGCTTCTGGAGCAGGAAACCACTCTAGCAGAGCCTTAATATGCTCCCTATGAAATCACGTCTCGTGGACTTGCTTATTTTCCAGCCCGAAGTGTGTTTCATCTTTGTTCATGTTGGCTGGGAAAATCGTCTGCATGGTATATTTGTGATTCCCCCCCTCCCACGTTCCCTGGACCTCTCCTGCCCCAACTCTTCCCAGAAATAAATGAATGAGTTAATTAAAACACCTCGGTTGAAAGGAGGAATATGTGTGAAAAAGCGTAGGAACTCAAAGGACCAGTGTATGAAAAGCTGCAGTAGTAGTAAAAGAGACCGAGAACCCTTAAGAAACAGACAACAGGGTCTAATGCTGGGTTTTTCTTGAAGCCATAGACTCTTTTTTAAAAAAATAAAAATCTTGCATAGAACCCCAACATATGAAACAGATGAAAGCAGCATTTTTGTTGGTATAAATCTACTTTGAAAGTACAAATTTATAAAGAGTACTTATTACAGAGTCAATGAGAACAATGAGGCTGTGTTTATGAAATAAAAATATTGAAATCAGGATTATTAATAAGAATTACAGTTTTATATCAGTTTCAGTATCCAAGATATTTCTGGTTTTGTTTTGGATAGTCCGATATCAAGAAAATCTTGATTCATACAGATGAGTTATTATAATCTTGAGATAATGTTAAATTGATTTAGATGTTTGAGAAATAAGATATTTTTGTTTTAAAGCTGAATCAGTAATGTTACCTAGCAGCTATTCCCATTCCCCTTCATAAAGCTTAATTGGATAAGCCCCAACATGTATAATAAGTACTGCAACAATTGATAATGAGATGGCATGGTATTGAGCATGTCGATTCTCACTGCCCAACCACGGTCTACCATGAGCTCAGCATTGGCCCCTGAGCCTTCGGTGGTATGTAGTTGAACCTGGCTGCTGTGTGTCAAGTTGCGTGTTCACCTGTACAGCTTTACCTGAGGAAGCACATGCAGGCTTGGATGAGAAAATAAGCCCGTGCAGAACTCCTTCCATTCTAACCTATAGCACATTGTTCAGAGGTTCTAGAGCATGCAGTGATTCTCCATTCTAGGGCTTGCATACAACAAAGCTCACTTAGCAGCCCTTGGGACATTGTGGTGGCGTCTAATGCAGAGAAACTGTGTCTTGGGTCCCTTGCTCATTTTAATGTAGGTTGCTCATTTGAATGGATGTGCTACAGTTGTTTAAATTGAAATGTGATTTTCTGTTAATTCCAAAGTATCTCTGAACATTGCTTGAAAGCTCCTGCTCAGTGAAACCAGTAATAATACTGTAGCTATCCCACTATATGCTGTAAGGATGAAAATAAATACATGTGGTAAAAGTACTCGTGGCACCTTAAAAGTTCTTAAAATTTATTAGTGTTAAGTGATGAAGCATTTTATTTTAAAAGATTTCCACTTCCACTCACCCTCTTTATTAACCCATCTTAGTTTCCTCATCTTTTCTTCCGAGGGTGCCTGGGGATTGGTATCCTTTTCCACGGTGTCAGGTTGGTTTTGCCTCCCCTGCCTCCCCTGTGATCTGTGGTATACATTTGTGAGCTAGCTGGCCTTCTATTCAAATTCTGTTTTATTATAGATCTTTCTTTGTCTTCCACACTACATTGTGACATTGGTACTTTTGTAACTACTAAAGCACCTAATACTTCACCTTGTTCATTTAAGATACAAGTGTTTATACATTGGTGGAATTGAACTGTAGCATCATTTTTGTGTGTGTAAAGCGCCATAGCAAAAGAACTAATATAGACCACCAACCCGTGTTCTTTCTCCCCTAAGAAGCAGATTGAAACCAATTGTCAGTTTAAGGTCTGGTGAGACATGTGCTTTTAAAAAGCAAGTGTGTGATTGCCTGGTCTAATCCATGCTTACTGAGGACATGGGTATGTTGCCAAGAGAAACCACTTGATAAAAATGTAAATTAAAGTATTTAGAATTTTGTAACTGAAACCAACTTATAATCAATTTGAAAGTTTTCTTGCAATGGAAACATCCAATGTCATTGAATACATGTGCTCAAATAAATCTCTCACTATTTTGAATTTAGGATTGTTTCCTGTTCACTTTTTTTTTTCAGATGCCAAATATTTTGAAAGGCATGGCTTAATTATATGTATCGCTCCCTCTCAGCTAGTATATTTTTTATTTCCATAGAAATCTTTTAATTTCCCTAGAAAAGTAAGTGGACATAATGTTATCATAGTACTTGGCACATAAATGTTAGTGATTTTGGCTACAGAAAAGTGATGCCTGGGGCAAGGGGTGAGGGTAGAGGAACAAGTTTAGAACAGTTTCAAGTTGGACTCTAATATTCACTGGTTTGAAGCAACTTCTTGGTTTCGGTTAGACAGATTTTTTATTTGTCTGATGTGTTCTGAAGCCCAAGTAGGTGTGGCATGATTATTTGTTAGGAGTTATTACTACAGAATTGGAAAAGCCCTTCTAAGTTGAACTCTTCCATGCTTTACAAATTGCAGCTGCTTGGCAGCCTGCAGCCCTGAACAGAGGCAGTGCTGACTCAAGAACCAAGCCACTCGCAACTCACTTTCTTTGCATTAAGAATTTGACTGGAGAGAGGACGAGGAAGAGGGCAAAGGGGAATGAACACATTGTGATTCTTTGCAGTGGTTGAAAGTACTCTCTTACAGGCCTGGTTTGAATTCCAACATTGCTAGTTTTTAGCTATGTGACCTTGAGCAAGGTGTTTAACCTTTTTTAGTCCAACTTTCCTCATCTGCCAAATGTGGTTAATCACACCCACCTCATCAGGTAGTTGTGGGGTTTAAGTTAAACAACATGCGGAAAGGGCCCAGCCATATGCTAAGTATACAGTATCCCTTGATAGATAGTGCTGTAAATGATTCCTACTTTCTGTTTCTCTCCTTAAAGAAATTCAACTTCCAGATGCAGAACTTTCTGTTGCTTAAATTAGTGCTGTGAACTGAGGAGGTAATCAGTAATTCTTTTGGATCACAATGTTTTCATTAGAAATAAGTATCTAGGTTTAGCATTTTACTGCCCCCCTCAAGCTGTAGACATATTAGGAACACATATGTTCAGATGTGGTTTGTATTCGTGGTTGTATGGGACATGAGATGATGGCTCAGTCAATGAAATCAAAACCTCCTTGTATGTTCCATAGAACTCTAGAGTTTTCAGTGACTTTTTCGTGGCAAATGTCTCCAAAATTGTCATTACTGAATGCTACAATGGAAAAATTTGTGGGGATTTAGTCTGTAGTGCACTAGACCAAAACTCTAACTTTTGTGTCTAGCCCTAGAGACAAACCAAATGACTTGGTGGCTAAGGTTATAGACTTTGGACTCAGATAGCCGAGACTTTTTCCAGTCAGACAATTTTTGAGCTGTTGTTCTAGTCCCTGTGTGACTCTTAACTGGCTGTGAGCAAGTTATACCTTCTCTGAGCCTCAGTTTTCCAGTCAGTAAAATGGGGATAATGATAGTTTTTTCTTACAGTGAAATGATGGAGTTTAGATGACATAATGCATATAAAGCATTCACCAAGTCCTTAGAACACAGTAGCTGCTCAACAGATAGTTCTGCTTCTCCTCCTCCTTCTTCTCTTTCCCTCTTTCTTTCTTCTCCCTCTCCTTGTTATTCTTATATTCTCCTTTTTTCTCCACTGAGTTTTTAGAAAAGGAGAAAACTAGAGAGATGGGCTTTAGGAAAGCATCTTCGTTTCTGGTTTGGATTTGATGGCTATGATTTTATGACCTGGACTATAGTTGTAGATGTTGACCTTGCCGCTTACCAACAATGAATTTTTTTCCCCTTGCTGTTTCTCTGCAGGAAGGATCAGAATGTTCTCTCGCCAGTCAACTGCTGGAATCTCCTCTTAAACCAGGTGAAGCGGGAAAGCAGGGACCACACCACCCTGAGTGACATCTACCTGAATAATATCATTCCTCGATTTGTCCAAGTCAGCGAGGACTCAGGAAGACTCTTTAAAAAGGTATAGAGATATTGCTAGTCACAGAGGTTCTTGGGTTGAGCAATGACACAATCTTGTAAATAAAAGAGAAAATATATTATTGGCCTACTTAATAGGCTTTCCACTGGTCATTCCGCACCACATACCTGTGGAGAAAAAATATTTGAATTGGCATTCTCTTCTTCCTTTCGGAGCTGAATTAATAGTAGCCCTGGGAAAGTAACCATTTGCAAGGTGCAATCCCAGGATCATACCTTGCAGTCTCAGGGTTGTACCTTCATGTGGTACCTATGAATAATATATGCATATAGTAATAACTGTGTTTTGGGAAGTTTTCTTAAGGTAAATTGTGAAGCTGTTGAGCTTTGGGAACATTCAGTGTCATTTTTCATGTTTTCCTCCTCTAGTTCGTTTAGCAAATTCATGTATGTTTGTGTTTTTGCTTTAGTTATCTCTCTAAGTTCTCATCTTGGCCAAGGTAGACTCATGAATTTGGTTATCTTTGGTTGTCTTTGTCTTTGGGTGACCGAATGCTTTCTGAAGCTCAATTGTTAGCACAATTCTTGAGTGTAGGTTGAGCAATTTGATGAAGGAAAACTCAAACAGTAATCTTAAGGGCTTTCTGCCAAATTCACCTCACCTGTCAGTGGTGGAACCAGCCTCTTGGAAACCCAGGAACCTCTTCTCTAAGCTCTCTCAGCTGGAGCTCACAGTGTAATCAGCTATTCACGAAGTTTGCTTACAAATGGTGACAAAGGCTCCAAACATTGTGTGTGATAGGCCATATCTAACGTTCAAGCTTCAACATCCTCTGAAGACTTTTCAGAAGGCAAATAATTCTCCTACAAGTTATAGGTAGAAAGAGGTTATATAGGGCTATTTAGAATTCATCAATTTCCAGTTGACAAAATTTAGTATTAAGATTTGAGGCTATGAGAGAAAAGACTGCAGTAAACAGGATTGTGGTTGATTTAGCCATAGCTCAGTTTTCCAGTTCTTAATATTAGGAAGTTTTCCAGCTTCCGCTAGATCTGAAATTAATACCTAATTTCTCCTGTTTTTACCAGCCTGATAAAATATATGACTTAGAATCTTCCATCTACATAATTGCATCCATGAGGGGGCTTTCCCTTTGTCTTAGAGACAGAATATTGAGGGTACAAACAGCTGACAAAGAAAAGAAGGAAGAGAACAATAACTCCTCCCAGAGTTCACTAGCTATTTTTAGTGGCCCGGCTGTGCTGTGGTTGGGGCCACACTTCATTTTGGGGTGAGGGTACTTTTCACTGTCTCTTCCATGGTTTCCAGCATCTTTTCTATCTTGCTTGTCACTAATTTGAGTTATTCCGCAGTACTCAGTGATGTGTGTGTGTGACTAAAATTAAAACCTATTTAGGTGAAACCTTGACAGTAATTGAGTACCACCTTAGCTCTTCTCTGTGACCGTGACAACCACTTTGACTATGTCAAGAAGGAAAGGGATTGACTGATAGTTTCCACCTCAATTTTCTCTGTTTGTCTAAGAAAAAACTTTGGTGAGAGATATTCACTTAGCTAGAATTTACCCAATCTCTCAGCTCCCTTTTCTCCCAGCCTTAGAAGGTCAGAGAAGAACCCAGCTGACTCTTATAGCCTCTCCAGATCTCAGAGATATGTATGCTGAAGGCAGCCAGATAGCAAAGCCGTGAGTGTACCTGGCTCTTCGAGCGTGCCATACACATTTCACTGAAGATCTGTGTGCATGGCACATATACAAGGCATGGGGCGTATGAGCTCCAGAAGGAAAATCCACCCATGAATGATCTTCCTAGCTCTGAGCTCAGGGCTGACCTCCTTAAGCTATCCATTTCTATGCTAGAGTGTAAGGAAGAACTTATTTCTCACAGGATTTTAATACATTACATTTCATTGAAAAAAGTACACATAAGTTTATAGCTAAATACATTTTCACTAACTGAATATACTGTGTAATCAGCTGCCAGATCAAGAATCAGAACATTTAACCCCCTCTGCTCAGGCTCCCATCTAGTCACTCCCCACCTCCATATCCCCAAGGATAACAACTGTCCTGAATTTTAACAGCAGAGATTAGTTTTGCTTAGTTTCATACTTTATGTAAATAGAATCATATGGTATGTACTCTTTTGTGTCTGGTTTTTCTCATTCAACATTGTGTTTGTGAGATTTATTCATACTGTTGTGTATAGCTGCAGATCACAAAACTTTCTCTTGGTCTTTATAAGTTTGCATCAGTTAAATTGTAGTTGACTAGAGACACGCATAGGATTGTTGAATGGCCAATGACTGCTATCCCGCAGGGTGAGCAATCTCTTCTCTCTCTCCCTTGGAATTCCAGTGCAGACAGGGAACTCTAAGGTACAAGCTGGTTAGAAGATCATAAGAATAGATGTATTCTATTTTGGCTGGGCGAGAGCCTCTCTGCTTTCTAGAAACATTCTTCATGCCCCAATTTTTCAATCTCTTTTGTTTAGAGTGTGTTGCACATGAAGAATTAGAGTCCCACTGGTTAATATATAGTAATCAGACAAGAGACCTAAGGAATGTGCCTGGCCAGTCTGTTATGTGAATCTCCCCTGGGCTTGCTTTGCACTGTCAGAGCAGAGACCTTTTCCAAGTGATCCTTTTTCTTGGGCCTAGCTCTGCTATTAACTCTAAGACTCTGGACAATTACTTCTGTGTCTCAGTTCCCTAAACTTCAAAAAAAAGAGTTTGGGCTATGTGATACCTTCTAAATCCAATATACTACAATTCTATGATGACAAGGGTATCCTGGTGGGTGGGTGGGGTTCCTTCTGATTGTTGGGTAACATTTGCTAAATTGTGATAGGTAAATTGCACTCCTAGAGATAAGGACAAACAAAAGTAGGTATGGGCATGGAGAGGGCTAGCTTAAGCAAATGAAGACTGAATTTCTTGAGGAATGAAGCATTGTTTCAGATGCTGCTATCTACAATGACCAGCAACCAAGAGATGCCAAACTGAGATCCAAATGTATAAAATAGATAGGTGTATCTTTTGTTTTTACAGTAAATTTGGTTCCAATAGCAAAAGGAAAATCCATCTCTCTAGAGCTATAGACTTCAGAAAAGATACCTTTATTTCAGGTTTGACTATGGACACCTGTCCTTTATGTGAATTTGCATTTATTTGTCATGAGAAAAAGTCACAGATTTTCTTCTTTTTTAAATTCTTTTTTAAAAAAATCTATAAAACTTAACAATTCACTGGTAAAAGTTATGATAATAAAAGTCAGTATTTTTTTGAACCCTTTTTGCCAGTTATTGTGTTAAGCACCTTATATACATTATCTCCTTTAGTCCTTACAATAATTCTATAACGTGGTTACTCTTATTATCATCCCTGTTTTATGAAGGTGGAAACTGAGGCTTAAAGACATTAAGCAAACATGAGGTGAAGCTATTGTTTAAATCCAGTTATCTAGCCTAGAACCCAGTGTTTTCATCTAAATGAAAACCAGTATTCTTTCTATATGGAGTACAGGGAAGAGAGTTTTATGAATTTTTTCATTCTTTTTCCTTGAATTCAGATATTTCATTTAGTTATAGAATTAATCTAAATCTTTTGCACACAAACCTTCACAGGGTATGGAGACATTAAACATCAACATTGGGTTGTTTCTCTTACCTGGGGTTGAGGCAAGCAGCTGAAAGTTGGGAGGGAAATAGGGCAGTATGTTTATTCTCCCCAGGGACAGAATGTCTCTGCCCCTCTATGAGAGAAACAAAGACTCATTAAATGTGAGAACCGGCCAAAAATCTGGCTCACAGCTAATTTAGCTAATTTGGGGATGTCAGGGTGGCTGCACAATTGGCCCCTCTATGCCACTGGACCCCCTTAAGGGATGCACCCTGCTAGCCCTCCGGTTTGTGCTTATGTCTGCTGGGACGTATTTTACATTTTGCATTGAAGCATGTTGGAGATTCCTTTAGCTAAATATAACATCTGGAGAAAGTAGCCTCCTGTCCACAGCTTAGAAACAGACCGACTTTGTCTAGGACTCCAGGGAAAATTGAGCTCATTTGGTGCTCCTGACATCTCCTTTCATGTAATGAAAGCTCAGTCTGTCTAATCCCTGTTGGAACTAAGGTTTGGGCAAATATTATTGCTGTCACCTTCATTTGTTTAATGCGGGGCTTCAAAAAACAGTGGCCAAACACTGCCAAGTTTGGCTCCCATCTTCATGTGGTCTCTGTAAAAGGCATGTTCTAAAGAATCCCACCAGGAACAGAAATAATTTTTCCCACTTGCTCGGTTTAAACTGAAGTAAACTTGGATGTGCTTTTTCCCACAGGAGAGAGGACAATCCTGTTCTCTCTTCCTCGTTTTGCTTAGCTGGAAAGCACTAAAAGTACCTCTGACTTTTCTGTCACTGTTTCTAGCCCTTGACAGCTGCTCACACTTAAGTTTGGAAGCTGGTCAATTCAGACAGTCCTAACACTCTCAATCGCACCCTTGTTTTTACAGTACTCCAGTTAACTGTACTCCTTTTTTGCTTTTAGTATTCTCAGTTTCTGTGGCAAAAACTCAGGTTAAATTGAGAAAGCCAGATCAGATTCCCTGTAGCCAGCAGTTCTCAACTTTGCCTGCATATGAAAGTTCCTTGGGAAGTTAAAAGAATTTTTTGTGACCTTGAATAAAAGAAAATGATCGACTGAACTTCATCAAGTCTTGGACTTTTGTTCTTGGAAAGACTTTTTTTTTTTTTTTTGAGACAGATTCTCGCTCTATTGCCCAGCCTAGAGTGCTGTGACATCAACCTAGCTCACAGCAACCTCAAACTCCTGGGCTCAAGTGATCCTCCTGCCTCAGCCTCCTGAGTAGCTGGGACTATAGGCATGTGCCACCATGCCCAGCTAATTTTTTCTATATATATTTTTACTTGTCCATATAATTTCTTTCTATTTTTAGTAGAGACGGGATCTCACTCTTGCTCAGGCTGGTCTCGAACACCTGAACTCAAACGATCCACCTGTTTCTGCTGGAAAGACATTGTTAAGAAAATGAAAGACAAGCCACAGACTGGGAGAAAATATTTGCAATACATATATCTCACAATGACTTATATCGGAATGTAGAATAAAGAACTCTTAGAACTCAATAATGAAACTACCCAAATTTTTAGAAATGGGAAAATTTTTATTAAATAGTAGATACTTCACTAATAAAGATATTTAGATGGTCAATCATCATATGAAGAGATACTCAATGTCATTAGTCATCAGGGAAATGCAAATTAAAACTATAAGGAGATACACTACATGCTCACTAGAGTGGTTAAAATTAAAACAAATGATAATACCAAGCGTTAGTGAGGATGGATGGAACCCTCATATTTGCTGGTAAGAATGTAAAATGGTGCAACCACTTTGGAAACTAGTTTGGCAGTCTTATAAAGTCAAATACATACTTATCATATGACCCAGCAATTCCAGATATTTCTAGATATTTACTCAAGAGAAATAAAAGCATTTGTCCACACAGAGACTTGTGCCTGAATATTCATAAAGTTTTTGTGGTAGGCTGAATAGTGCCCCCTACCCCCTGCCGCAAAGATGTCCATGTTTTCACCCCTAGAACCTGTGACTATTACCTTACGCATGTAAGACTTTGTAGATACGACTTGTTTCAGGATTTTGTGATGGGGATGTTATGCTTGATTAGCCAGTTGGCCCTTAATGCAATCACAGGTGTCCTTATGAGAGGGGGATTACAGATAAAAGAGAGGAAGGTCATGTGATAGAAGCAGAGGGAAGCAGAGTCATAGAGAGTAGATGCTATACCACCGGTGTTGGAGATGGAGGAAGGGTCCATGAGCCAAGGAATACAGTTCTAGAAAATGGATTCTTCCTGAGAGCCTCCTGAGCAAAGGTAGCCCTGCTGGCACCTTGGTTTCAGCCCAATGAAATTAGTTTTGGAGTTCTGACCTCCAGAACTATAATAGAATAAATGGGTGTTGTTTTAAGCTACTAAAGTTTGCACTAATTTATTGCAGCTGCCATAGGAAACTACTACTTTATAACAGGCAAAACTGGAAACAACTCAAACATCCATTAGCAGATGAATGGAAAAACATATGGTATATCCATGTATAAATGCTAGGCAGCAATGAAAAGAAACAAAATGCTAGATAGATATAATGTAAATGAACTCCACAAACAGTATACTGATAAAAAGAAGCCAAGCACAGTGAGTACATTCTGCATGATTCAATTTATATAAAATTTTAGAAAGGAGAAATCTAATCTATAGTGATAGAAAACAGATCAGTGATTGCCTTGGGATCAGGGTGGAGATGAATGATGGAAGGGGCCACACAAGGGAATTTGTATGGTTATGAAAACATGATGTAATCTTGAAAATGGCGGTGCTTTTGACGACATTTATCATACATTTAAAATGTACACTTAAAATGTGTACATTTTATTGTATGTAAATTATGCCTCGATAAAGTTGATTTAAAAGAAAATTATGCCTCGATACAGTTGATTTAAAAGATAATTTTAAAATACCCGTGCCAAGGCCCCACCCCAGTGCCGTTGAATCAGAGTCTCTGGGATAGGTCCTGGATGGTTGTTGCATACAGCCAGGGCTGAGAACCACTGCTGTGCTCTGTTGTCCATCTTGGGCAAACCGAAGAGCACAGAGGATGTCTGAAGCCGTAAGATCCTGTTCGCCTGTATGTGAGCCATGTTCGCCCCTGCAACAGTGTTGAAGCATCTCGGCCAGTTTCTCTAGGCAACCCATTGTGGTTTCCTACTTTATTCTTGGAGGGTGATGAAGGGTGAATTAGTTTCAGATAAAATCTGGTGACAAAGGCTGAATCTGGCTTCCTTCACACTGCAGGAAGTGGGGAAGGCAAGAAGAGTGCCGAGGAAGGAATGTAAGAGGCTCAATGAATTCTTTTCTCCAGGGCCCTCAGATGTTAAACATGTCCCTTTTACCATTAGGAAATCAGTCACAAGAGAATTGCCACGACAGTCAGATTTCCTTTGGCACCAAGAAAATGAGTCTGGTAGTAAAAGAGGATAAAGGGGATTTAAAACTAAAAGCAATGCATCTTACCTATCTTTTTGTCCCCTTTGGACTGGGAAGGGATTTCCTACGAAGGCTTTGAGTCCAGCTGTTTGGCATATGTGAGGAGGGAGCGTGATGATACTGTGAGGAGGCATGTTGGGTGGTGTTATTGTCATAAATAAGAAGAGGAGAAAAAATAACCCACAATGCTGGTATGGTTGAATGTCCCTAGTAGGTAACGTTGATTGAATGAATGAATGGAGAAAGCATGGTTTTCCAAAGGTTGCATCGCTGTGTTCTGCGCCCTTGAGAAAGGGTTTAACTTTCTGGGAGAAAGAATAGATAACCTTCCCTCTCTCCCCCAGCCACCATACCCCCCGCCCCTACTGAACTCAGTATCTGTTACTGACTTCATTTCCTCCGCATTATAACATGGTTACTAACTAACAGTGTTGCGTGTTGCTTTATGGACAGCTGTTCCAATTCCAATTTATCTTGTTGGTAGCAAAAATCTGTTCTGATTAATTGAGGTTTTTTTCTCTCATATCTGATGAAAAGATCCTCTTTAGAGAAAAGAATAGGATGTGAAGCTGAGCTTATTTGAGTAGGGGATGGAAGGCTGCCAGCTACTTCAAAGGTATCTCTGCTGATAAGGGGCGTCAGGTTTGCTGCCAAAGCCAACACTGAGGGGAGCTTTGCAGCTCGTGCTGTTGGTGGTGTTTTAGCTTTGGTTTCTGTGACACTAGGTCAGCAGCATCTGTATGCTCTCCCTTGAGGCTTCTCTCTGGGTGGTCCAGGCTTTTTTTGGACTTAGGAAGATGCAGCTCAAAGGGAATGTGTGCATCAAAGATGTCTGCAGTCTTTTGCTTAGATTAGTTTGTATGTTTGCTTTTGGTGTTTTAGTTCTTAGGTATCTATCTGTCTTTTCGGAAAGAGCTCAAGGTGCTATGTTTAGAACATTCAAAGGTGTAATAGTACTTCGATTTTTATACATCAAAGGACGGTTAAGAGAATCTGAAGAAGAGCAGTTTAACAAATGGAGTATGAGAAAGAGAGGTGCAGTGGACAGAAAACAAGACTGTCCAAATGCAACCTGGGTATTTGAACACTGCCCTAAATTAGAAAATCACACAGTGAATAAGTATTTATTAGTGAACACTGTAAAGACAGCATTATGATAGGTGCTTAAAAGAACTTAAAAATCAAGTTGAGGAGTAAGATTCACCCCCAGGGAGCTTAGAGCTCAGTCTATTTAGATCTTCCAAAACTTTCTGTGGGATGATGATGATAATAGTAATAGCAACTTTTCATAAAATGCTTACTATGAATACCATCCGCTGTAGTAGGCCCCAAATGTATATTTTCTCTGATCCTTTTATCTATTTTGCAAGGTTTTTTCCCTAAACTTTTTATGGAAGTATAAAATACTTAGAGAAAGTGCCTGTAAAGTATATAGTGCAATGAGTGGTAACCAGCACCCAGATAAAGAAAAAAATGTCACTAGTAGCCCATGACCGCCCCCTCCCCTGCTTTGTCCTCTTTTGGCCATTACCCCTGAAGGGTAACCACTATCCTGACTTCCACCACAGTATAAGTATTTGCCTGTTTTAAATTTTTTTTACGTAAATGAAATCAGATAATATTCTTTCGATAATTTAAATATATCATTCTTTTGTCTCTGGGCCTCCATGGTTTCTGATAAGAAGGCAGTTGTGATTCTTAGGTTTTTATTATTGCTTACTTATGTGGAACGTATCTTCTTTCTTTCTTTTCTTCGTTTTGGGGGGGCTACTTTTAGTATTTTTTCTTTATCTTTGGTTTTCAGCAGTTTGACTATGACAAGAGTCTCAGTGTGGTTTTCATTGTTTGTATTCATTTGGCTTGAATAAATACAATGCTCAGGTATTCAGATATCCTTCATCTGTAGATCAATTTGGGAAAAATTTTGGCATATATTTTTTTTCTGTCCCATCTCTTTTTCCTCTCTTGCTCGTATATTAGACTACTTGTTACAGTCCCAGAGGTTCAACCTTTTTTTTCCTGTGTGCTGTAGTTTAGATGATTTCTAAAGTTTACCAATTTCTTCTTTTATTGTATCTAATATACTATTAATACCATCCATTGAATTTTTTACTTCAGATATTGTGTATTTTAGTTTTACAATTTCCATTTGGTTCTTTTCTTATAGTTTCTATATTTCTCCTGAAATGAAGATTTCCCATCTCTTCACTTATTATATCCATCTTTTCATATGGATGTATTTTTCTTTTCTTTCTTTCTTTTTTAAAGATGAGCTCTTGCTATGTTGCCCAGGCTATACTTGAACTCCTGGGCTTAAGCCATCCTCTTGCCTCAGCCTCCCAAGTATCATATGGGTATTCTAAAAATATATTTGGCAGTTGTTTAAAATTTCTTGTCTGCTATTTCCGATATCTACATTATGTGTGGGTCTATTTATTGATTTTTCTCTTGACCAGGGATCTCATTTCTTTATTTTTTACATGTCTACTAATTTTTTATTATATATTGGACATTATAGAGATATATTGGATGCATAGAGGCTCTAGGTGTGCTTATCTTCCTCTGAAGAGCATTGAGTTTTGTTCTGATAGGGCATTAAATTACTGGTTGACCCACTTGAACTTGTGTGGGCTTGGTTATATCCTTTGTTAATGTGGGTATATTTTGGTTTTGTCCCTAGTCTTGAAACATATTGTGTATACTTAAGATATGGTCTTTCTAGGGTTTCAATGGAAAGCCAAGATGTTTATCAAGCCCCTCTAACTTGGCAGGCTTTGAACTACAAATCCCATCTTCTCTGCAGTGGACAGCACCTGAGATAGCCAACTGTCCCAGTTTGCCTTGAGTTGAGATGGTTCCTGGGACATGAAACTTTCAATTTTATCCATTCTACCTATTGATAGGATTTGGATAGTTTCCAGTTTGAAGCTATTCTAAATAATGCTGCTATGAACCTTATATTGGAAGGTTGTTGTTCTTTCCAATATAGCGTTGAACCTGGTCACAATCCAGGCTTTAAGGATAGTGTATTCAAAACCTGCCTCTCCCTCTCTTCCCGTCTCTCCATCTCTTCCTCTCGCCCTCTTTTCCCTTCTTCCCCTCTCTTCCCCTTCTGTCTCCCCTTTCTCTCCTTTTCCTTTCCCTCTCCTTCTCCCCCCTTTTTTCTTCCCCTTTCCTCTCTTCTTTTGAGTAATCTTTTAAAATTTTATACTACATATGTATTATAGAAAATTAGAAAATTACAGAAAGCAAAAATATGACTTTTTAAAAAGCAGATTGTATTATACATGCTATTTGGTAATCTGCTAGTTTAGTACCTTTACAGTTCAGTAAGTTTTCATTTCATCTAACACCTAAGCCATGCAAACATTTCCCTGTTGTCCTAACAATGTCCTTGACAACTGATTTGTCTAAGCCAGTATCTAATGCACACTGGTTTGATGTCCTTTAAGTCTCCTTTAATCTAGTACGATTCTCTTTCTATGACACTGACTTGTTGATGAGACCAGGCCAGTTGTCCTGCAAAATGTCCCACCTTCAAGATTTGTCTGGTTGTTTACTTGTGTTGATGTTTAGCTTCTGCCTGTATCCTGTATTTCCTGTAAATTGGAAGTTGGTTTTAAAGGCCCAAATGGATTCAAGTTATATATTTTTGAGTCAGAGTGCATAATAAGTAATGTTAGTACTTCACATTGCATCACTTCAGAAAACATGTAATATCTAGTTAACCCGCCAATAGTGATGCTAATATTGATGCCCAAGAATAAGGTATTAATAGTCTGAACTTCCATTTTATAGTTACTTTTTTTCTTACATGATAGAAATCTGATTGTAAGATGTTATGCATGGTGTCATCGTACAAATGTTGGGGTACCAATTCATTTATCTGATAATTTAAACATCAGCTGATAATTTTAGACAAGTTACTTTTTACCATCTCTTATGCTTGAGTGCAAGATGCCTCTCTGAGGAAATGAGAGGATTATTAATACAACTCATCAGGCACCATGCAAACAGTAGTTTGGAAAAACTTATTAGTCTTGGGAGAAACTATACACACTAATGGAGTGCGAACTGACTAGGTATCAATTTTTTATTACACAAATTCACAGCAATAAGAAAAAAATTATAACTAATTCCAAATGAGTGTTAATCATGCCCAGGGACTGTGCTAAGTACTTTACATGTATTAACCTACTTAATCATCACAACAACCCTCAGAGATGAGTACTGGTTTTATCATCCCCATTTGGAGATAAGAACATCGGGAGGCAGGTTAAGCAATTTACTCAAGGTTATACAGCCGGTTGATGGGAAAATTGGGATTCGAGCCTAGGTACTTGGCCTCCCCTGATCTCTTCACATCGTCATGCTCTGCTGCCTTGCGTGGAGGAAGGCGGCAGTCGTCTCGGGAAGCTAAAGAAGCAGTGCTTGTGCAGGGAATTAATGGCTCGTGCGTTCTGCTCATCCATTCCTGTGCCTCTGTCAGGCCAGTGTTTCCATTGTGCTTTCTGCTTCTGCTTCTTGCCCAGCTTGTGCAGAGAGAGTACGCACCCTTGATTTTTGCCTCCCTTCTTGCAGGACTGGCTCCTTTTGATTCTCCTATTTATCTTTGTTGAGAGTTTTCCTTTGAATTTCTTCCTGCTTGTCTGAGCATGATTTTTATTCAGAATGAGAACAAAATTTAAATTTTCCCTCTTTTGAGATAGCATCATCTGTTTTTCCTTTTTCATCGTCTTCTTTCCTTACAAGACTGTACTTTTTCTGATCTCTTAGTTTTTCTACTTAATCCTACCTTTCTTTGCTTTTAAGCCCAGCCCTTGGGGGTTTTGTTTTCCTTTTTCTTCTTTTCCCCCATACTCCACAAGTCATTTGGGTCTACAGCCAGCTTTCCCCAGCATTTATTCAACATGAAACTTCTAGTTATAGATTAATTTGAATTGTCTGCAAAAGACCATAGGAACCTAGGAGCATCCCTCTTCATGGTCTCAAGAGCTCGGCAATCATCCTCTCGGTAAGCGAAGTAGTTATTGCTGAGGCCCAGGGACAGGACTGAGAAGTAACATTTTCTGTTTTTATTTTATTTTTCCTTTAATTTTTAAATAGACAAACCAAAAACCCTTTAGCTTTGGGTTTTTCTTTTCAATTGTAAAAGTAAAACTTGTTTTTTCAAGACATTGTGGGGAAAAACAAAAATAACAAAAAGAAAATGATTACGTAGAATCATTACTAACATTTTTGTATTTCTTTGTAATCTCTTTTCTATGCATATTTTTCTATAGAAAATGAAGATCATATTGCATAATATGTTATATGAGTACTTTTTTAATTTAACAGTTTGAGCAAGCATTTTTCTCATGTCAAGCATCTTCTTTAAAAATATTGCTTTTTATGACTATATAGCATTCAATATTCTGGCTATCCCATAGCTTATTCATACATTTCTTCTGGTTCTTTGGTTATGTTTTCTTGACTCTCCATTGGACCATGTTCTTGTATATCCACAAATAATCCAGAATCTCATTAATTACATCTTCCTGGGAGTCACTTGTTTTTAGGGTGACTAGGTAGCCTGTGCTTTCATTTGGAAATACCCTACTTTCATTTAATATAAGGCAAGGAGAGAGGGTTTCCCCCTCTTCTTCTTTCTCTTTTTCTTCCTCTTCTGTCTTCCTCATTATCTTTGAGCTCAGCTGAGAATCTGGACTTCAAAGCTGTGCCTGAGTCTGGGCCCTGGCTGGTTCAGTGAAATTTCTTCACCATGCTAAGTTTCAGTTTCCTCATCTTTACACAAGAAAATTACTCATAACCTTACTTTTCCTTCCCAGAATGTCATAAGAATCAGTAAAACCTGGGAACAAAGTGCTCTGTAAAGTTACGTTATGGCCAGATGATGTCTGGTTACGTTCGTGTAGAAGAGTGTGCATCTTGTGCCATCTCCCAACCAGGGTGGTCTTTGCATCTCTCAGCTAATCTTTTTTAGCAGTGTGTTATCATATAGGGTAGAAAGGAAATACAGAAGGCAAACTGGGAGATCCAGTCTCTTACTTTAATTGTCTCTTCTCCAAAGCCAAGATAATCCAAGCCTTCTGCCCACATAAGCATCGCATCCTTTCCTGCCTTGCCTCTTCCCATGACCTTGTTTTCCTTTTGATGTTCATTTTGAGGGTGGAGAGTAGAAAAACACATTCTCTTTTTGCTGCTCTCTGAGTCAGTGGCCTTTGTGGGCCTTTGAGTTCTTAGGCCAGGAAAATTGCAGAGCTTACCTGACCCTTCTTTCAGGGACTCTTAAAAAAAAAAAGAGTATTGCTTTATTTAGATTCAGGAGCACTACCGGTTCATTCAGTTCAATTTACTAATATTGTTTGATTGTCTATAATTGCTCAGTATTCAACTTGGCACTATAAAAGTGCTACAAAAGTAAGAGCAAGCTTTCAACATGGTTCCAGATTTTAGATTTCTTACATCTCAGCTGAATAGACAGGCCAGAAACTCCTGAAGCAGATTACAACTTGAGATAGCAATTTAATGAGTGGTACAGATAATTAGTTATCTACAGGAGCTTGGAAAAGGAATAGATTCATGAGAGAAGAGTCACGAAAGCATCATAGAGGGTAAAGAATTGAGCTGATGTGCTTTTCATTACCTGCTGCCGGAATTCTCAGTTATTCTTATCTTATGGAAATATATTTTACATGTTTCCATATTATCTGATACCAACTTCCTTTCCTGCCTCTTTGTCCCCACTAGAGATGCCAGTCCTGAAACCAGTCTGCCAGTACAGAGGCTTCCTTTTGGCCAGCAATGGGAGAAATATGTGGGAAGAGCTTGGAGCTTGAGTACGGCAAAACTTTGAATGGCAGCGAGAGGAATTCAAACCACAGGTCAAAGAGAGCCATTCACCATCTTAGGCAGGTCAATGAAATCTCAAAAACTATGATTTCTGTGCCATTGGTGGCAGTATTTACTGTGGTTTACGGTGAAAGAAACTATTTGGGAGCTTGCTGTAATAATTCAGAGGAATAATGGAAACGAATTCTTAAATAATGACAATGGGAACTGAAAGAATGAGATTTACTAAGAGACAAAACAAAGATATGGGACCAGGTGACCTGACATGAGGTGGGAAGAGGTAAATACCAGAGAGAAGAATCAAAATTCACTTAGTCATTCAATAAATATTTATAATGGCCCTTCCACGTTCCAGGCACTGTACTAGGCACTGGAATACAGCAAATAACAAAGAGTTCTTGCCTGCATGGAATTTATATTCTAGTAGGAGAAACAGACAATACATAAATAAATCAATAAATATATATCAGATGATGACAGAATAGAACAGGGTAAAGAGGATGGGGTACTAGGGATATTTCTATTTTATATAGGGGGGTCAGGGAAGACCTCACTGATAAGCTAGCATTTTAACTGATTCTTGGAGGAAATGAGGGATTTTGCTGTTAGCTCGCCTCTGAGGAAGGTATTTCCGGCAGAAAAAACAATGTGTGTATAAGGCCATGAGATGGGAATGTGCTTACCTGGTTAAAGAAACAGTAAGGAAGCCTTGTGCAGAGTAGGCAAGAGGAAGGGTGGTAGTAGATGTGGTTGCTGGCAGGGTACAGACTGCATCAGGAAGGGCCTTGGAAACCATTGGAGAGCCACTGGAAGATGTGGAGAGGTGTGATACGGTCTGACTCCCATTTAGATAGGATTATTCTGGCTTCCATGTTAAGAGAGGACCAAAGGAGGAGCAAGGTGGAAACAGGAAGGGAAGACCAATTAAGGAGACTTCTATAAATAATTCAGGTGATAGTGTATTGAAACAGAGTGGTAGCTTTGGAGGTGGTGAGAAGTGGTCAAATTCTGAGATGTATTGTGAAGATGGAGACAATAGGATTTGCTGCTGGATTGAATGTGGCATGCGAGAAAAAGAATAGTCAAAGGACCCGAAGCATTTTGGCCTGAGCCATTGGAAGTTGGAGTTGCCATTTACTGAGTGAAGTATGTGGAAGAGCCACTGATTCTAGCCCAGCCCTGTAATTAATGAAGAATCTGAGAGCCAATGAGAAGTGACTTGCCTTAGTTTACCCAGTTAGTAGTAGCAGAGAATGTGACCAGACCTATCAGGTCTTCTAACCTCCATTCACTCCTCTGTCCAGGACACACCGCACTGCCTGAGGTCAGTTTTAGACACGGTAAAGGGAAGGTTTAGTGAGCATAAGAGCTGGGAGATTTGAAAATTAGTCCCATAGAACTGAGAGTTGAAGCCATGAAAGTGAGTATTCAGAGTAAAGGGTAGTTGAGGCCTAGAGAGAGGACATAGAAGAGCTAGCAAAGAGGAGAGAAGAACAAATTAAAATGGATAAAAGGAAAATGAGAATAATATAGCTCATAGAACTTAAATGAGAAGACTCAATGTTGGGTACTGTGCAGGGGCCAGGAAGAAATGGATCTGAGCAAATTTGGATTTTGGAAGCTTGGAAACTGTGCTGCTCTCAACACAACCTCCTCTAAAATTCATAGCACTTTTCTTGCCTTTTCAGCTAATCATGAGAAGGAATATAATAATGTAAGCCTGAGACAGGGAGTTAAAAATAAATTCCCTTCCAACTGTAGCATTATCTTCTTGTGAATCTTTCACAAGAGTTTGACCTTCCCAGACTCCCATGTGCCCATCTGTTAACTGAACAAGAAGCACACTTCTTGCCCTCTTTGCCTGATGGGGATCATGTGAGGATAACAATGACAAAGTATGCGAAACTGCATTGGAAGAGAGAAGTTATCTAAATCAAGATAACCTTTTCTAGTTGACTTTATGTTTTTAGTTTAAAAAAGCTTGATACAGTCATAAAAAACTTTACAGTAGAGATACATTAAATGCAGAACACATCGACCGATAAAATAGATACTCTTCTTTAAAACAACATAAAATATCGCTTAATATCTATGTCCAGTAGTATCATATCAAATCCTGCCTGGGCCTTTTAATTTAATGTAATTTTATAGCCATTGTTACCCAGACACGAAACAACTACCCCTGTCCTCGAGGCCACTCCGGTCTTTCAAGCTTTGATAGGTCAGCGCTGGTTCTTCTGATGAAACACAGGGCAAGGTTTTCTCTGCCGAGTTTTGAGCAGTCTGCCTGTCTCAGAGCTGCAGGCTGAAGCCCCAGTGGAGTCTAATTCTGTCCCTCCGATCCCCCTCACGTAACAGTATAGGAAGAGTGGGAATGGAAATTAATTGTACCTGCTGGCATTATTAAAGTTATCAGTGCATAGCCCCTCTTGGGCCAGGAAGATTAAAAAGGATGTTGTAATCAGAGCAGATGATTTCTGACACATCGATGGGCTTCCTCCTCAGGTTAGATGTAAGGATGTGATGTGAGCTTGTTGCCTCTGGCCTGATACCACATAGCTCGGGGCTATGTATTCTCTGCCTCATCCTTCCACCAGCCTGGAGGAAAGCCAGGCTCCTGCTCTCTCTGGATCAGAGATCTCTTAGGTGGAAAATCAGGCCTTCTCACTTAAGACTAGTGTATTTTGGCTGCACATTTGTCAGAAGATGCAGTCAGTGCCTTGGTTAGGTTAGACCTTAGAAGTTACACCTTGTTCAGGTTCAACAAGAATGAAATGAGGAATCAAGGTGCTGCTCCCTGGTGATTCAGTTCGTTTTAGCAAGCGTTTATTAAGTAGTTTCCCCAAGCACCACAACCAGGCCCCCTCGGCGGGGAACCTTCTCATGTGGGAAGGCCGCATTAATTTAGCTATAAGCAAATAAGGCTGCATTCAAGAAACTTCAATTAGATACACTTAACAATGTACATTATTTTGTAAAAATCTAACTACTATGTACTTAATAATTTCAAAAAATTAAAACTATTTGTTAAAGTTAACTAACCTTTTAATGACTTTGTTGTGTCTGCTTTCTGTTGGAAAGCAGTTGAATGTTTGGTTGCAGCATGGATGTCCGCAGTTTCAGTTGATCCTTTAGATGTGTGTCAGTCATTTGTGATCTTAAGGGCATCTTGATTTGGGTTAGGCAGGAGAATATAGATTCACAGCAGTAAGTGGTTGAAAAGCAAGAAAGCATTTTTTGGATATGTTGCCAAAGACGTGGATATTCAACTGCATTTTTCCGTATTTCAATTGGATCCTTCTTAGCATCAAACAATGACTTTAAAATGTCATCTACTGAGAACTCAGTCAACTCCATCTGTAGTTCTTTAGGTGCCTTGATGACTGAAATGCTAATTTGAGTGTGATGTCATGATTCTCAAAGTCAGTGAACATTTCGTTGTATTGTCTAATTAATAGGTCTATAACAGCTGTGTATTCTTCAAATGATTCACATATATTAATATCATCCTGCTCATCAGTGACCTTTGCTGACTGGAGAAAATGTTCATCTAAAACTCCCTTTTGAAGAAGTGTTTTGAAAAAAGATAGCTTTTTTCCAAATGCTTGGATTTTTTGCCACATATCATATATAGATTGAGTTTTACCTTGCAAAGAAATATCAAATCATTTTGATTTGACAGATCACACAGAAATGCTGTGTTCCTATAGAAATCTTCTTTCAATAATTCACATTGCCAATTTTGTTCTCCATAAAATTTAACTATCTGTTCTTGCCGAGGTAAAATTTTGGCTAACACCTGTCCCT
>CAUYSK010018372.1:0-10638 GCA_963575035.1 Avahi laniger
AGCCTGAGCAAGAGTGAGACCCCATCTCTACTAAAAATAGAAAGAAATTGGGCCAAACAACTAAAAATAGAGAAAATTAACTGGGCATGGTGGCGCATGCCTGTAGTCCCAGCTACCCGGGAGGCTGAGGCAGGAGGATCACTTGAGCCCAGGAGTTTGAGGTTGCTGTGAGCTAGGCTGACGCCACGGCACTCTAGCCCAGGCAAGAGAGTGAGACACTGTCTCAAAAAAAAAAAAGTTAATACAATCAAATAAACTAAAAACAGAATGGAAAACAAGAAAAAGCAAGAATAATAGCCAATACTCTTCCAAAAAATAAGAGCAATAAGGGGAAGCTACCAAATATAACATATTATAAAATTAGAGTAAATACAATAGTGTATTAACAACACATGTTTAAAGCAAGAGAATAGCACAGAGAATTCAGAAAAAAGACCCACATTTAATACTTTAATAATTTAGTATGTAATAAAGATAATAAGGCATATCAAAGGGGAAAATGTATATTATTAAATAAATGATATGGAGACTATTTGGTGGTCATCCGGAAAAAATTTAAGTTAGATCCCTACCTCACTCCTTGTACCAAATAAATTTCAGGTGGATCAAAGATGCAATCATAAAAAAAATGAAAGCACAAAAATGCTAGAAGAAGAAGTAGATTTTTTTTTTCAGTGATCTCAGAATTGAGCATGTGTTTTTAACTAGAACAAAAATTCAGATAGCACTTAAGGAAATGGCTAATAAATTCAACTACCAGGAAAAAAAAAATTTCTTCATGACCAAAAAAAAAAAAAATAGAGCCAAAAAACAAAAACAAATCAAAGTCAACAAATAACAAACTAAGAAAACTGTTTGAATAAAAGCACCTTATATCCAGAGAGTTAATTCCCACTTTAAGTAAAGAGTTTCTACAAATCAATAAAAGACCAAACAGCCCAATAGAAAAATGAGTCAAGGATTTGGTTGGATAACTCAAAGAGAAAAATTAAAAATTCCTTTTAAATATATAAAAATATGTATATCACAGAGGTAAGAATTATGCACATCAGAACAATGATTTTTTCTTTTTTACTTATAAGCTTGAAAAGACTAAAAAGTTAGATAACACCGTATTTGTGAGGAGGGAAAACATATTATAATATTAAATACATTGCTTGTTGGAGTGTAAATTGTCCTCTAGAGAGCTTGTAGCAACCAAGTAAGAATTAAAAATACATATGATCTTTCCCTGAGTAATATTCCACTTCTAAGGAAATATGTATATGAGCAAGTATGTATAAGGATATCCACAATTTGCAATAGCAAAAGGTAAAAATGATCTAAATATCCATCAGTAGGAGACTGATTAAATTATGAGACATTCATACAATGAAGCCTTGAGCAGCCTCTAAAACAAATGGAGTATCATTATGAATTATCAATTATCAATAGATGAATAACAATCTCTCAGATTATCAAAATATAGAAAAACATATAACACGCTTTTGTATTAAATAAATTAAAGAGGAAATTATAAAATATAAAAGAGAAATCATATGCAGAGATTATCTCTGGGAAGTACATGCAATAAAAGAAAATAGTAGATTTCTTTGGGAAAACTAAGGGGCTATTTGGAGGAGAACCTTTTCACTGCATACTTTCTAACTTTTTTGTTTTTCTTGAAACAGGGTCTCACTCTGTTACCCAGGTTGGAGTACAGTGGCACAATCACAGCTCACTGCAGGCTTGAACTCCTGGGCTCAAGCGATCCTCCCACCTCAGCCTCCTGAGTAGCTGGGACTACAGGCACAGACCACCACGCCAGCTAATATTCCTTTTTTGTAGAGACAGGGTCTCACTATGTTGCCCAAACTAGTCTTAAATCTGTGGCCTCAAACAATCCTCCTGTCTCCACCTCCCAACGTTCTGGGATTACACAAGTGAGCCACTATGCCTGGCCTACTTTTTATCTTTTAATTTTTATGCCATATCCCCATACCATAACCTTTCAAAATAATTCATTAATTATTTTTAGGTTGTTAGATTCCACCGTAACAGTACTTACCACATATGACTAATTATTTAAAAAACTAAACTACACTCAGGTAGTTACAGCTAAGGCCTTGTATATCCAATAACTGATCACAAATAATTTCTACATTGCAAATTGTCTATAGTTCAGCAGGAGAAAGAAAATATATGTAAAGAATATAATTTGCCCCCCTCAATACCTGCTATGTACTAATAAGTAAAAGCATAGAAACCTTACCAGGAGTTGTAAAAATAAACACTGCAACTAAAATCCAAGTCTCACCTATTCAGATCTATAATTTACCTTGAGCCATTTGATTTTAGGGGACATAATCAAGAATACAAATGAGTGAGTAAAGGAATAGGGGAAAATATGAGCAAAGAGTCAACAAAGGCAAATATGACAGGAGGAAAAATAAGCAAAAACCAAAGCAGAGAAAAACAGCTGAGGAAGGGAGCTGGGGGCACGGAGGGGTCATGATAAAGACATGTTCACATTTCTGAAAAAGTGGAAATCTAAGGGATTTTAAAAATTTAATTTCTAAAAGAGACCTTTTCAAAAAGCTATCTAATTTTAAAAATGAGGTCTATCTATAATTGTAAGAGTAAGCAGAATATCAAGTAATACTGGTCCTTTAAAACATTTAAACAAGGCCGGAGTGGTGGCTCATGCCTGTAATCCTTACAATTCGGGGGGCTGAGGCAGGAGGATCGCTTAAGCTCAGGAGTTCAAGACCAACCTGAGCAAGAGTGATATCCCGTCTCTACTAAAAATAGAAAAAATTAGCCGGCCATGGTGGTGCGCACCTGTAGTCCCAGCTACTCGGAAGGCTGAGGCAGGAGAATCACTTGAGCCCAGAAGTTGGAGGTTGCAGTGACTATGAAGATGTCACTACACCCTAGCCAGGGCAACAGAGTGAGGCTCTGTCTCCACAAAAAAGAAAAAAAAGAGAAAAAAAAAAAACCAAAACATTTAAACAATCTCTAGCCCCTCAGTCACATCCTCCCTCAAACACACACTAGGCAAGTACCTTCTTGGCCAAGTTCTGTGGAAGAGATGCTACTTGGAGCAGCTAAGCAACCTACCTTCAAGAAGCCTAGAGTCAGAAAGCCACAAAACGGTTCAGGCACACCTCAGTTTACAATGTGGCCCACTGGAGAGAAAGCAAAGCTTTAAAAGGTTCCAAAGAATTATCTAAGTATTAAGTTCATTTCTCTATCAAAAGTGCTTTTCCACTATATTCTGAACATCATGAAATGGTCAAGATCTAAAATACAAATTAGGACAGGCGCGGTGGCACAGGCCTGTAATCATAGCACTCTGGGAGGCCAAGGCGGGAGGATCACTTGAGGTCAGGAGTTCGAGACCAATCTAAGTAAAAGCAAGACCCCCATCTCTATCAAAAATAGAAAAAATTAGTTTGGGTGTGGTGGCTCGTGCCTATAGTCCCAGTGACTTGAGGGGCTGAGGCAGGAGGATCGCTTGAGCCAGGAATTTGAGGTCACGGTAAGCTGTGACAATGCCACTGTACTCTACGCAGGGCAACAGAGTGAGACTCTGTCTCAAAAAATAAAATAAAAATAAATAAATAAATAACATAAAATACAAATTTCCTTTGTCAAAGATTATAGGAAAAATAGACTTAAATTTCAAAAATGCTGTAATTCATTTCATTCCAGAATTATTCTTACTTTCATTATATCAACAACCTCCTGTTTCACCCGACTTAATTCCTGTTGAAGACTGATGCGTTCCTCCTCACTTGTTTTTTCCATAGCTTTTATTTGTTCATCCATTTCTGCCTTCATTTTTCTCCGTGCTTCCTCTGTTTTTTGGGCTGTACTCAAGGCTTTTTCAAGTTCCTCAAAAGCTATAATGAAAACAGTAGAAAACAAGTATCTCAAGAAATACTATCAATGAACTAAAATGTTTTACATTCAATTTATGGGAACTAAGAGCAGCAGTAGCAGGACAGGTTAAAAAACTCATCCTTGTTCTAAGCCAAGAGGTATTTCTGAGCTGTTTAACAAAGCCACAAGAAATGTTCAGTCACTAAAACCAATTTGTTGTTGAGTTTCAGATTAGGATATTAAGACTATTTATATGAACCTAAGCTCAGAAGTTTGGAAAAAAATATTAAGTTACTAAAGGTTCTCCATTCTCCTACCAGTGTCCTTATGGATAGCAAATTCAAAGAAATAAAGACATGTCCCTACTTCTGTACTGTACAATTTCAACTGTTTGTCTGTTTGCTACATATAGTTCTTAACTTACGTATCATCAATAATTATTCAATACTTACAACTAGGACATTTTTAAGAATGTAAAAACTATCCTTTGGCATATCTTATTTTTTAAAAACTTTTTATTCATAAGACAAAAGAATAGAGTTTTTATTTCTTTTTTTTAAATATTTGCTGGCTGAATCACATATTTAAACAATGTATTTTGAATGAAACCTACTACTTGTATAAGTTTCAAATCAGGACTGTTTTCGGTTGACTAGAAAGAAATCTTTACCTGATTTAACAATATATAGAAAGGCACTACGAGCAGAAAGTTCTTGGGTGAGATAAGTAAGAATTCAGGCCTTGCAAAAATAATCATCTTGGCTAGAGCAGTAACATCTTTAAGGAGGCCAAACAGCTTACTCATCACCAAACAAAATCAGATAGATGGTGCAACAGCTTGGTAACTGGGCACCAAAAATACATATATTTGTGTTTATATAGTTGTATATACAAACAGTCCACAACTTAAAATTTTTTGACATAGATTTTTCAAGTTTACAATGTTGCAAAAGCAATATGCATTCAATACAAGTCCTCAACTTCCAATGGGGTTACATCTGGATAAACCCATTGCAAGTTGAAAATATCGCTAAGTTTCAACTTACGATATTTTCAATTTACAATGGAGTTACCAGGATGTAACCCCATTGTAAGTCAAGGAGCATCTATATATGCATGTTTACATATCATGTTTACGTGTATATGCATGCGCGCATACACATGTACATTTAGCATAATGATAAACTGATAATCCCACTGCTATTGCCATCCTAGAGTATTTCCTTTTGTCTTCACAGAATAGAAATCCCCAGACTTCTCTTTATCATAGAAATAGACTATAAACAAAATTCAGTTTTCAAGGTGGTTTTTAATCCTATCAAGAAACATATGTCCAGGGAGACAGTTCACTGACATGTATAGCATTTTTCACTTCCAGTGGTATAACAAATGCAGGTCTTTAACCTATGGCATCACAGAAAAAAAGGCCTTTTATTAACTGCAATTTGGCTCAACACAGTGGTTTGGGCATGGGAATTGTATACCTGAAGACAAACATCTATTTTAAAGCACTTTCTTAATGGCAAATTGCATTAGGTACAGAAAAAGGCAAGAGAAGGCTGGATCTGGTAACAACTGAGAAATACACTTACTTTGCTCAACAGTTTAAAAAACAGCTTCTCTGGCAACCATAATATTTTTGATATAAAAAACATATCTATCCAATTTATTCATTTTATATGTCCAAAGTATAAAACTGATGCTCAAATAAGGTCTAAACTTAAAAGAAATGTTAATTGCCTGAAATCATTTATAAATATTCCTATTCTAATTTTACTGGTATTTGCCTGCAAACACCAAGATGATAATCCTTAAATATAAATATGTTAGAAAACAGAATATTTAAAGGAAAACATTGTCTTTGTTTTATTTAGATATTCTTTTACTACAAGTTCTAGTGACAAGCATACAGAAGTAATGAACTCTTGCTACTAATAAGAAATTAGTTTCTTCACTTAAAAATCAGTCAAGTAAAGCGACTAATTATGGGAAAGAGATTCTGGGACAAAGTGCTTACTGCTTCGTTTGTGCTGAAAGTTTAAATCTGGGAAAGAAAAAAATGAAAACAGGAATGACAATATCTTTTAATGCTTGGATGTCATTAATACTTTATTATTATTATTATTACTATTCAGCATATAAAATTATATCTTGGCATTTTTAGGTACTACACAGAAATATCTTAAATCAAGCTCTGGAGAAACTGAAGATAGTTTTGACACTCTTCCAGTAAAATAGAGTTTAAGTACAAAAATTTTGTCAATTAAGCAAAATAAAACAAAACTTTATATAATAAATACCAAGTGAATTTTCTGTTTTTATTTTTAAAATTCCAGAATCCAGCACAGTATAAAAATAAATATAGTACTCTCACCTTCTCAAACAAAAAATCTATGCCACAAGTTCCTACTTAAATATAATTTTCTACTATTAATAATTAAGTTTTCTAGCCACACTCAGTAAATTTTAGAATATTTCTCTACATATAGTCTAATTTTAGTGTTTCTCCTACTAAAATAGTTTTCCTAAGTCACCTGATTCCCTATCATATAATGATTAAAGCAGGATGGATTTGGTTCCGTAGTTCTTTACACCTAATTTTAATCTTCTCTCCTATTTTTTACCACGGTACCAGAGGACCAAATAAATTCACACCTAGAAAGAAACCTTTGACATCTTTTAATTCAACATTCCCATTCAAAGGCAGTAACTGAGGCATCCAAATTTTCTCTCAGGTGATAAGCCAACTTGAATACATAGGCTTCACGGTAGAACTTTAAAACTGGATTTAAGAAATGATCCTGGGTGGCTCACACCTGTAATCCCAGCACTCCCTCAGTTGGGAGGATCACCTGGGGTCAGGAGTTCAAGACACCATCTCTACAAAAAATAAAAATAAAAGAAAAAAGAAAAAAGAAACAATCCTTACCTTGCAATATTTATAAAAACTAATAATACTGACATTGATCAAGCTCAGCTGAGCAATATTGCTTATTAAACCAGAATTTCTGAACCAATCAATCACTAATGGCTTCTAACTCTCAACAAAATGCAATATGTTATACTTTTATTGATTGATTGATTGATTGTTAAAGACTAGTCAAGTGCAGTAGTGATAAGGGGGGAAAGTAGCAGAACAAGGAGTTCAATCTGTAACTGACTATGAACAATCAAGTGAGATAACTCACTACTTTCGGGTCAGCCAATACATTATACTTCTGACACTCACTGCTTTCCACCTCCACCCTGCTTTAAGGAAGTGTTAAGTACCCAAAAAGAAAAAACAAAAAAGGCATAAAACACATTATATATATCCACATATATAAAAATATTTCTAGCCCATTATGGATTCTACACTGTATCACAAAGGAAGCTACTTCCTCACAGGAAGTCTGCCTCCAATATGGAGTCTCATTTCAATGTTTAAGGAAGATGTACTGAGAGTTTACTTACTTCCCAGAAACATCTCACCTTCCGACCTCGCAACCAGCAGACACGGTAAATTGGCGTCTATAGCCTGTAATATTCTAAAAGTAAATTCCCTACTCTTTCCAAAGTGAAACTAGGATTTTAATGTAAGTATTAAAGAAGTATGTTCTGAATATCTAAATAATTTATTTTTCAGTTAGCAACAAAGGATAAGTGAGTGGGGAGAAATAAAGCGTGCATCAGCCACAGCTGACAAGTCTTCTGCCAACATGCAAGAGTGCGCGGGGAAACCACAGTCACAGCACACGTCAACAGGAAGGCTAAGCACAAACTGCTGCAAAATGTTGCAAGAACACAATGTGTTCTTCCAAAGCAAAATTCAATGTATCTCAGGCAATTTTTATTTTAAAAAAATAAAAGCACTTTGCAAATACTTCTGGGCAGAAATTTAATGAATCTTAAGTATAGTCCTCTGTCATTTAAGTAAAATGTAGGGCAGGCCTTCTATTGCTAGTGCCTCACTTTCCACTTCAGATGAGGTTGACTTACATCCATGGGAATTATAAAAATGGACAGATACTTTCCATAAGAGTTAACTGAGAGAGGGTGGCAATCTACAGCTCAATAATCCACCCATTCATTCATCAAATACTTATTGGCCGTTTATCACCTACAGAGCATATGCTAAGGTACTGAGTTACAAAGAAAATACTTTACAAAAAGATAGTTGAAGTAGTAGGGAGGACAGGAGAATAAAAGAACTAATCCTTAGATAAAGCTAGGAAGAATGTGGCATTGCTTTTTGCTTCTGTACCACCTTTCCCCACCTCATCCTGACCATCCCGATAAATCTCTATAATAAATGCCAGAATTCTGAGGTTCTACATAGCATTATTGTTTTCTTGTACTGTTCCAGAGAACACTTTACAATAAGGTTAATAAGACCCATTTCTATTCCCACTGCAGGGAATAAACAGATGCAGAAGTGTGGAAAGGCTGCCAACCTCTAGATTAACTGTTGATCCTAAAAAGCTGGTTAATGACATCAAGAAAGAATAAATAAGCCATTGTTTGTCTTTATCTCAGCAAAAAAGCTGCTAAAATGCATGTGGCATTAAACTAAAAAAAAAAAAAAATAGGTAGTACTACAAAATGAATGAAATGCAAATTAACAGAAAAAGCAACAAAAAGAATTTTGTTTATTAGAACTCCCACCCAGTGCCTCTTTTGTAAATAAAATCAAAAGTCTAGAGCAGAAATTCTCAATGTATAGTCCAAAGATCTTGGGGTCCTGAGACCCTTTCAGATATCTGTGAGGCCCCCCATTTTCCAAATACACGTCAGTATGACAGCAGATTTTCTTCATATATTTCAACCAAAATCACAACAGACTGAATGCAGAAACAGGCATAAAAATCCAGCTGCATTCTATTAAGCCAAACTATGAAATAAACAAAAATGTAAAGCAAGGCCATTCTGCACACTACATTTTATTTTGGAAAATACAGGTATGTTTCATAAAAGTATCTATGCTAACATGATATGGGTTTATAATTGTTATGTTTAAATGAATCAAATATTTTTTAAATTTTTACTTGTGATTACTAATACAATAAATATCGATACATATAATCCACATAAACAAAGCTCTTTGGAATCCCTAATAAGTTTTAAGGATGTAAAGAGGTCCCTGAGATCAAAAAGTCTGAAAACTACTGTTCTAGAGCTTACATAAATGAAAATAAAATACTACCACCTAGTGGCGTATATTAAATAATAAAATGTTTATATAGATATTGAGGCCATGAGAAATTTAGCAGGACCTTTGCAGTGGAAATCTACTTTTTAAGCCTCTCTCCAAAATACATAATAAGATTAATTCTACAAATTGACTATGCTTTAACCTTCAAAAAATTTACAGATCTATTCAAATTTTCATATACTCTTTACATACAAATTCATCTGTCAAATACCTTGAAAACAGCAGGCAATCTTGAAAAATATTAAGCTAAAGCTAAGTAAATTTAATTAAATTGGAAGCACGATCCTCCACCAAAGAAATATGCTCTTCTAGTTGCTGATGCTTTCCAGTAACAGTGACATTGCTGGAGACATAAATAAATGTATTTTGAAATCCATTTAAAATAATAAATTTTTCCATCAGATATTCATTTAGTGCCAATGTACGTACATATTACTTATCTAATTTGGCATACTTAAAATCTATTTTAATTCATACTTTTTTTTTTTTTTTTGCCTGAGAAACATGGAATTTTCCTTGTAAAGCTTATTCTGAGTACCCGTGATAAGAAAAAAAATAGCCCTTACCCCAGTCCTGTTCATACAAGGCTTGGGAAAGGCACCATGATTCACTTATTGGCATGTGTGGATGCACAAAAATAAGATGTTTTGTGAGACTTAAGACTCCAAGAAAATTTTATTATATAAATTATCAGCAACTAACAAAGCACTTAAGTACCCATGTGATTTTGGTTTGTTATATAAAAATGCATAAATCTTACATATTAAATATATAAACTCTATTTTAAGGGTCCTTCAAACATCAAATAAGTCCTACTGAATGTCTTTGTCATATCAGGCATATACTACACAAATTAATAAAAAACTTATTTCCTGCATAAACACAACATGACAATAAAAAAGCAAAGAATGTTATTAGTTAATCCTAGTTTTTAAAAGCAGCCAATCATATAAAACACACAACTTCAGCAAAGACAGGGTACGTGAAAGGGAAAAGGGGTTTACAAAAGTTAGTGTACTCTGGAAACTTTCCTAATCCAAGAAAATATTTTATTCATTTTGCATAATCGTAGGCAAGAGCATTTTAATGGGAGGGCGGATTAACATTGTGGAGTAGGTTCTTTTTTGTAATGGCTAATACATATTTAAACCACTTAAAGGTAACTAACAAAAAAGACTAAAAGTTTATGGGTAAGAATGCATTCTGAGAAAAAATTCAAAGATATGGAATAAGCTATATCACAAAACTGTTATATTATTCATAATAGCAAAAATACAAAATAATGTAAGTGTTGATCAATAAAGATATGGTTACCAAGTAAATGATGTACATGCACTTTGACACAGCCATTAAAACAAGTTGGGAGGGCCGGGCGCAGTGGCTCACGCCTGTAATCCTAGCACTCTGGGAGGCCGAGGTGGGCGGATCGTTCTGAGCTCAGGAGTTCGAGACCAGCCTGAGCAAGAGCGAGACCCCGTCTCTACCAAAAATAAAAAGAAATTAATTGGACAGCTAAAAATATATATAGAAAAAATTAGCCGGGCATGGTGGCTCATGCTTGTAGTCCCAGCTACTTGGGAGGC
>CAUYSK010018374.1:0-15824 GCA_963575035.1 Avahi laniger
CCTCAAGCCAGGGAAGCCCGCTGATTAAGAAGGTAGGCTCAGGCCAGCACAGTGGCTCACACCTATAATCCTAGCACTCTGGGAGGCCAAGGCAGGAGGGTTGCTTGAGGTCAGGAGTTAGAGACCAGCCTGAGCAAGAGCGAGACCCCGTCTCTACTAAAAAGAGAAAAATTAGCTGGGCGTGGTGGCATGCCTGTCATCCTAGCTACTCGGGAGGCCGAGGCAGGAGAGTTGCTTGAGCCCAGGAGTTGGAGGTTGCTATGAGCTATGATGACGCCACTGCGCTCTACCCAGGGCAACAGAGCGAGATTCTGTTGTCTCAGAAAAAAACAAGGTAGGCTCTAGAATCTAGACACTAGAGGGCTGTGTGTACTTGGGCATCTCCTTGTGCCTCGGTTTCCTCATCTACACAGCAGGTTTACCCCCAGGACTCACTCCATTGGGTAGCAAATGAGATAAGCTGTACAAAGCTCTCAGCCATGTGCCTGGAACAGCATTAGTACATGATCCATATTAGCTCAAATGTACAACTAGTCAAAAATGCTGGGTCTCCCAGGGGCAAGTACTAGTAGCACATCTGACTGACACAAGAGTCACCATGGGGGGTGGGGAAAAAGAAAGACTTATTCATTGGGAAGCAGCTGATCCTCTGCACGGAGAACTCAGAGAGCCTGCGGTGCATGGCTGTGTGGGAGGCGGCTGCTCAGAGCCCCTGCTTGTGCTGGGGTGGGAATCGTGTGTGACAGGAAAGGAAGAGAAAAGAAGGGAAGTGACAAACTGTGCATGTGTCTGTCATCATGGATGAGCAATAGAGATGATAAGAATCCTCCAAGGCTGCGTCATTAGAGAGAGAATAAAAAAGCTTATTATTAGGACGAAATTGATGCTCTGTGAAACCAGAGCTTTTAGAACAAAGAGAATCAGGCTGACGTGTTTTGCAGGCTGGGGAAGTGTTGTTTTATTCATGATCGGTTATGGGCGTTGGGGGTCTTTTGCTTTCTTTTGTTTTATTGTTTGGTTGCCCCGTGTTCTCTACCAGGCCCCAGGCTGAACCCCGAGGGGAGTCTATGAAACAGCCCTTGAAGGCAGGCGTGGGCCTAAGGGAGGATATCTTGTCACAGAAGGCAATTTGTATTTTGAAGGGCTTGATTTGAACTGCTTAGAAAATACTTCAGAAGCAGATCTGCATAATCTCATCATAAACTCAACCTTATACTTTTCAAAGGAGGCAGTTCAGGGCATGGAGAAGGGTGTAGACTCAGCTATCAGGCCTGGGTTCAAACAAGGTTCAAATTAAGGTGACTTACTGTATTACCTTCGGGAAATCACTCAACTCCTCTAAACCTCAGTTTCCCTATCTGCAAAATGGGGTCGAGATCACAACCAGTCTTAAGAGTTACTGTGAGAAATGAGACAAGCATGCACGGGTGGCGTAGAGCAAGTCCTCGGGCAAAAGGCACCCTCATCATCATCAGCATTATCATCATCATCATCGCTGCCGTCACTGTCATTGTCGTCACTATGCCTAAGAAGTTATGGGAGCAACAATGAAAATCAACTTAAAATCAAGAAGTTGCCTGACTTATAATCATAGCAGCATTCAGGAAACACACGAATCGCCTGTTTCAACCCTAACAGTGGCAACCACATGCAGATTTATTTTGTAAGTACCCTGTCCTTTTTGAAGAAGTAGTTATTGCCAGGGTGGAAAGCCTCCACACATCTCCGCACATCTCCTTTTAAGACGCAGAACAGCGTTGCTGTGTCAGAACAGACAAATTCTTCACTCGGTTTGCCTGTTACTCCCACCCACCCCCAGCAACCAATTCCCAAGTCTCCTTTCTCCCCCGGAGTGGATCCCCGAGGCACACACGGCTCAGAAAGGAAAGCAATTCGCACTGGTCTTTCTCAGGTTCTCCTGTTTTTTAGACCCAAATATTTGAACTTTTGTGTCCCAGTCTCCCCCGAGCTGGGGATCGCTGTGGGAATATTTCAGAAAGAGAAGTGTCAGAAGGAGAGCAAGTGTGCAGAATACAGACAAGGACCACAATCCAAAAAAAAAAAAAAAGAACACCTCCTCCCACCCACTCACTGAATCATTCCGTAAACACCGTCTGAATGTCTGCTGGGTGTCAGGTCCTGTGCTTGGGGCTGGATGACGAGGAGGAAAGAACACAGTCCTTGATCTGGAAGTCCACAGCCTGGAAGGCAGACAGCGAGAAATGACCACAGGGTGTGGAGGGAGAAGGGGCACCTAGCGCATCCTCCGGACTGGCCCAACGACACCTTCCCATGAGATTATTAGCCTCGTGTCCTGTGGACCAGCCTCAGGAGTAGGTGGTGAACGCTGAGGGATACCCCCAAATATTTTAATATCCCCCGTCCCTCACCTGCCTCAGTGCCTGAACTCCCTCATGAGTCCTTATTATTCCAGAAGAAGGGAATGCCAGTACCCATGGAAACTGGTTGCCCTTTCTCAGTCGAATGCCAGTATCCCCAGCATGGCTGATAATGACACCCCTTTCCTTGATTCCTGTAACAGAACTTTACAGTTTACAAAACACATTTGTGTTTATGATCTGATGGTCAGGCAGGCAATTTTGTCCCCATTTTACAGAAGGGAATCTAAATGAGGAGCCTCACAGCTCAAAGGTAAAAGAGCTGAGACTTGAATCCACGTCTTTTGACTCCGAGTCCAGTGTTCAGCGAAACCAGGCGAAGAGCATCACTATTCCCTAGTACCTAAGACATGAGTTACTCTTTCCTCTCCGAAGTAAATACGTGGTGGTTCTGATGGAGAAAATAGACTTGGACTAGAGTTCCCATCCCACCCTGCATTCTTCAAAGAGCTCCGCGGAAGGAGAGGCTGAGTTCTCACGTCCTTCAGTGCTCCCAGCAGAGGCGGTCTGCTCAAGGGGAGAGGTCAAGATGTCAGGGAGCAGCCGGTAATAACTACCTGTTCTGGGTACTTCCCACATGCCCAGCACAGCGCAGCAAGCAGGCTTCAGCTACATCACCTGGGCGTCCCTGCGTCTCACCTGCTCCTGTCTAACTGCAATTCCCTCCCACCCCCACTACTTAGGGATTTCCCCCCACCCAGAGGGAGAACTTAGGAACAAGTCCCCTCGTGCTGTTCATTAATATTCACATGCCCCTGTGGGAAGTATCTTGTCATCCCCACGGATGCTGTGGCCTCCACTAAATCACTGTCTTCCTGCCTGGGATGCCGCCTTCTGGGACCTCAAACCCTTGGATGGCAAACAGACCTGGGTTCCCTTCTGCTCTCACCGCATTCCTAACGCCCTGTGTGAGCCCTTTCCCCAACTCTGCGTTGCATTCTATCACCGTGGCCTCTGAGCTACCAGGTCTCCCACATCACCCGGGGAGACGAGAACCTGTAGCTTACGGCTCTCACCCCTGCTCCACAGGGACTGAGCATCTGCTCTCGGAGTCAGGTGGGGGCAGACCCCTCCTAGAGCTTGCACCGTCCCTGTCTGTCCATTTCTTTCCCCAGACCCTACACCGAAGGCCCCTCCCTTCTCTTTCAGCGCAAAGCCACATGAACAGAGTCAGGGGACGTGGAGAATCTGGGCCCCCAACACCAACTGAACATTGCTGAATAATTCAGGGAGCGTGACGGCCCAGGGAGGGCATGCAAAAGTGGATGTCAGTAATAAACTCCTAAAAATCGCACACAGTACCCATAGTTATTATTTACTGAGACCTTGCATGCATATCAAATTAACCCTCACCAGCACCTTTTGAAATAAGTATTATTACTGCCCTCGATTTAGATGAGAAAATGATGGTCACTTGCTGAGGTCCCATTCTCCAAGCTAAGAAGTGAAGAGATGACTGCAGAACCCAGACCCTTAACCCTAACGCAATGCTGAGCCCCAGCCTTGCCCACGCTGGCTGTGTTAGAAGGATTCACAGATCCAGGTACCACTTCTTATGACTCCATTGCTCTGAGAAACACTGACAAAGGAGGGTGTAAGTACCGGGTGGGTGGGAGGGAGGAGAAGCAGCTGTTAATTTTAGATCTGTAATTCAGACTGCTCATTAGGTGGCAGAGGTGTCACCCTACCCCTTATCTTTGCCATCTGCCTTCTAAAATAGAGTCAGGGCCTATGATTTCAACAGTGGGAAGAGCCATCCTTCACATACTTAAAGACCCTGGGGATGATGGGGCCGAAGAGGTCACCAAAGAAGGTTCTGCCTGCCTGGAGAAGTCTCCTGTCATTTTCCCCAATCTTCCCAAAACATGCCCTCAACACCTAGAGTCTTAAGCGGTAGGAGAATTGGGACCTGGTCATCTGGGCCCCTCATTCCTGTATCTGGGTCACTCACATGTCTTCAGCAGCAATGCCTGGGGATCCTAAGCCCTGAGGACACTAAATTCCTCCTCCTCACTGTTTATATTAGTTCTACGTAAATTGAAAATCAAGCAATTATTGGCATAGCCAAAATAAGGACCCTAATTAGAATTGTAGCCAGATGGGGATGTCTACATTACTCCTGCTTCAAAATATACAGGGTAGCTTAGTATTTTGAGTAAAGAAAGGGTACGAAGAGTAGCTTACATCCACGTGGTGTTCACCGTGTGCCAGGCACTGTTCTCTATGTGTGGTCCTGGACCACTGAGTCAAGGTCACCTGGATAGAAATTAATGGTCCCCGTCCAGACTTACGGAATCAGAAACCCCAGGGACAGGCTCAGCAATCTGTGTTCTAACAAGCTCTTCAAGTGAATCTGATGCATTCTGAAGTTTGAGAACTCTTCCCTTACTGCATTAAACCTCACAATGACTGCAAGTTACAAGAACTGTTGGGCACTACTGTTTCCATTTTATAGAGAAGGAACCTAAATCTCCAAAATATTAAGTGGCTTGTCCAAAGTGAATAGCAACACCAGGATTGGAATGCAGGTCATTCTGCTACTCAAGTTCCCTCTTCCCTAAACATGTATTTCCCTACTGGTAAAAACCAAGCATGACAGAGAGTCAGGGAGACAAATGACTATCCCTATGGAAACCAATAAAATGTAGCTTCAGTGCAGGTTTGGGAAGAACATAAACATTTATTGAACACGAGTTGTGTGCCAGTCATCATGTGCTATTGTCTGAATGTGTTCTCCCAAAATTCCTATGTTGAAATCCTAACCTCCAGGGGGATGGTATTAGAAGACGGGGCCTTTGGAGGGTGATTAGGTTAGGAGGGCAGATCCCTCACGAATGGGATTAGTGCCCTTATAAAAGAGGCCTGAGAGAGACCCCTCGTCCCTTTCACCACATGAGGAAGGAGGGAGAAGATGCCCTCACCAGACACTGAATCTGCCAGCCAGTTGAGCTTGGACTTCCCAGCCTCCACAGCCGTGAGCAATAAATTTCTGTTATTTATAAGGTTCTCAGTTTTGGGCATTTGTTATAGCAGCCCCAAAACAGTAAACTACTCTATATAAATAACTTACCTCATTTAATTCTCACAAAAACCCTATGCCTGGTGGACATTCTGAAACCAGATCGGGTAGGTAAGCAACTTTCCCAAGCTCTCAGAGCTAAGTAAGTTGCAGAGCAGAATCTGAATCCTGCTTAGTTTGTCCCCAAAATCCTCAACGCCTCTCTGGGGCACATTTACACATTCAGCAGATACATGTGTTCTCATGGCAAAAAGGCCAGGAAACCAAGGATGAACGCGTATGTAGCGCACATGAGGTCACCGTGCTCCAGGGCTGAAAATCCACCTCTCCAGCAACTGTGGAGTTGGCAGCGTTGGCAGTTACCGCAGTCCGCTCTCCCTCCCCTCCCTCCTTGCCTCTCAAAAACCACCGACTTTCCCCTTTCTCCCTGTGAGACGGGGCAAGACAAGTTCTTACCAAATTGAACATGTTGAGTCTCTTCCTATTAACTGAGTGTTACCTACCTTTCCGGGGAAGCAAGGCTCTTAGTGGGTAATCGTGCCAGAAATGGACGAATTGCCGGTTGGAAACGTAGCAATATGCAATGAGGATTATCATAATGTTATGAATGCCTTTAACCAGCTCCTCTCACAAAACACGTACACACCCTTGAAACTGGCTTGGGATTTACCAGCAACCTTCCAAATCGATGGCTTAATTAGCTCACAGGCTGTCTGTGACATGTCATGAAATGTCTCTAAAATCAAGTAGCAAGGGAAGGTACAAAACATGGCTATGTTTTCATACTAACTACAGTTTCCCAGCCATCGTTTTGCAGATTTTATTTCCTAAAAAACAAGTTGCTATTTCTTTTCACTTAAAGACAAAGTATGTTTAAACTTTGATTCATAGATTCAAGGAGACATAAAGTGAAAATTCCGGGTGAAAATATTTATTGACATCAATATACAAACAGACCCCAGATCTAAAGGAAATCTCTGTCACTCCCTACTTAAAACTCGTCACTGGCTCTCAGTTGCTTTTAGGATATCCCAGCCTGCTTCGCCAAGCACTTTGTGGCCAGGTGGCTGCCCACGCTCACACTCCTGCCACACACCCCTGCCCGGGTCAGGCAGGGTAAAGGCAGTTCCCACAAGGTCCCGGGTCCTCCCATCCTCCATGTCTTTGCACCTGCTGGGCTCTCAGCCTGGAATCTCCCCTCCATTTCTTTACCAGGCTGACTTTTTTTTACTTATGCCTCGAAACTCTGCCCAGGTGCCGCCTCTTCAGGGAAGTCGTCTCTGATCTCCAGAGGGGGTTCCCAAGACACCATTGGTCTGTGATGGTCTATTTGCTTCTGTGCCGCCTCCAAAGCTGGGAGCTCCATGAAAACGTCTCAGTGTTGTCAGGGCTCAGAACAGGGCCAGGCACATAGTAAGCACTCACGACATCGTTCTTGAATGAATGAGTGAAGGAAACGATGAATTATGACCACGTAGGTGTTCATTTTCCCCACAGGCTCTGGGATCGCCATGGACATGAGAGATGTAATTGCTCCTTCCCAATTCCCTTAAAAAGCTGCTTCCACCCCAAGGGACTCATATGGTCCAACATGGCCAGAAAAATCCAGGTTGCAGAAACCCTAGTCCAAAATATTATCTAGATGAGCCCAGCAGTGTCTACCAAGCTGAAGATTCTTGAGATTGGTAATAAAACCAAATCTAGGCCAAACTCCTGCAACTAGTTCCAGTCTGGAGTGGTTTGGAAACTCACTTTTCTTCAGATCTTTCTAATATAAGTTCAGTATAAGTGCGTTCTATGTATAAGTGTGTTTTTGTGGGTTTTTAATTATAATAGCAGTACATGCATTGCAGAAACCTCAAACATAAAGCAATGTATAAAGTAGACAGTAGAAGGCTATACCTTGATATTGGCTGACAATGTGACTCTCCAGAGATAGCCCCTGCTGGGAGTATTTTAGGGCTTGGTATGCAACGAGCCTGCAAGACAAACTCGGCTCACAGATGACCACATACAATATGTTTTTTAAAATATTTCTATCAGTTGCCTCAAAATAACAATCAAGAGGTTTCACATAACTGAGATACTTTCATGGAGCTCCCAGCTTTGGAGATGACAGAGAAGTAAATAGACTACCACAAACCAGCATAAAAAGTACTGTGATTTCCAACTTTTCTTGGAAAATCTAAAGATCTACCACCCTGTTAGCAATGATTTGCTGAAGTTGAGTGGTGTCAATTGCTTAACATGAGGCCTGTGCTCAAAGCTATCACAGTTCCCGTCTGACCCATTTACAAAGCCGGTCTGGTCCTCACATGCATTTGAGATTGCAGTCACTGATGTATATCCTTATAAAATCCTTCTATAATTTTATGAGTGTTACGAGCACTGCCTATAATCTTCTTTTTTTCATTATACCCATGTCGGTATATACAACTTTACCTCTGTATTCCTCTGTATGACTATATCATGGTATATATCACCAATCCCTTCCTGATGGATATTTAGGTTAGCTCCATTTATCTTCCACTACAAACAATGTAACAGTGAATGCCCTTGTATATATATCTTTGCATATTTTGCATTTCTCATGGAAGAACTTCTCCATGTAGAATTACTGTGTGAAAAGGAACGCAAGCTTAAAATTTTGATAGATGATGCCAAAATGCTGAAGTTGGTTTAGAATCCAAGCCATGTTTTAGCTCCAAGCACGAGGGAAGAAGTAGTTGAGGTTGGAAAGTGGCATGGAGAGATGAACGGCCCATCATCTGAGCCTTCCCCAGCAACCATACTACTGTACTTCTAGTCTACCCACAGTGATTGCCACAAAGGCAATATAGGTCTCCATTTGTTATTGAAAGCCAAATGAATTTTTAATCCAAATGTATTGACTAGTCTTTATTTAATTTGTTGGTATTTCTCATTATTTTATCTCAAAAAAAAAAAAATACTCTTTCTGTTTCAGGCTTATTTCCCTTCCTGTTTCTTGTAGATTATCCTGATGTTATTGGGAGAAGGCTATTTATGTTTCCAAGGTTTGAACTCTACTGAATAGAATGAAAAATAAAAGTCTGGGATCAAAATTGCAATAAGGTATTAATTTAAATAGCCTCTTTTTTATATGATAAGTGTGGCAAATGAGATGATGTGAAGTTAAGAGAGCAGACTGCCTGGGTTTTTAGTCCTGAGTTCCCCACGCACTAGCTGGGACAAAACAACCTCTCTAAGCCTCTGTGTCCCCATCTGTAAGATAAGGGTAATAACAGAGTTACGATTCTTTGCACAGAATCTGGTTACAAAACAATGTTAATTGTTATTATTTATTCTAGCATAATAGCTAACTCCATCCCTTCTTAAAGCTCTACAGGGCACTGAAATGTCCAAGACCACATAAGCCTCTAGGCAACCACTCTGTGAGTTGACAGTCATGCAATGGCCAAATCAGAATAAATAACTGCTTCAGGAAAAGCAGCCAGGAGTTGGGCTCAGTTTTACACTGTACTTTAGATGCAACACGACAGATACGAGGCCTGATAAGGGGATGATACTTAACCCTTACTGAGCACTTAACTCCCATCACACTCTTTGAAGCATTTTATGAGCATCATCTCAGTGTATGCTCACAATAATCCTACAGAGTAAGTGCTATTATTACCATCCCTGTTTTGCAGATGAGAAAACCAGGTACAGAGTGTATGAGGACCTTGCTCTAGGTCACACTCTTATTTAATAAGATGGTGCAGGCCATCTGACTCCAGAGCTTATGCTCATAACTCTGTATTAGTTAGAAACAATGTCAGAAAGAGATAAACTATAGCTAAGACAAGAAGAAGAGTTCAGATATTGCCAATTACTATCTTTTGAGCAACTTCTATGCACCAGACACTGTTCTAAGTGCTACCAACACCTACTACGAAATTTATTCCATATAACAAGCCTGATAAATATGTATTACTTATCATATTTTAATGGACAGGGCTTAGAGCTTTAAAACAGACTGGGTCACAGAGCTGTTAGTGGTAGAGCTGAGTTTCCAAAGCATGTCTTCACATTCCAAGTCCCCAAATTTCTCCCTTGGAATCCAATGAGAGTTCCAAACACAAATGAGTCACCCTTATCACTTCCCAAATATTTATTAAGCACTTACTTGTGTCAGGCATAAATTAACAGCACTGTCATGGTTTCTGCACCATGGGATATAGACTGTGTGGAAGAGAGAGACAATTTATAAGGACAAGTGGGTAAATAATAGATAATATCATACAATTAATAAATAATTAACACCATCACAGGGCTCCCTAAAAAATGTCTAATTGATTTGACAAATGCTATTTACAGTCAATTATAGAAAAATAATTCTAATTCTTAAGAAACAAAAGAGGAACACATTTGTTTCTCATGTATTTCATATTATCCTGGAAGGCCTTATCGATAAAAGAGAGACATCTAGGACTAATCAGAGCATTTAGGGAATTACTGAATTTTGCAGCTTTCCCACTGGGTGATCAAAAGTACAAGGCTGTGGTTACCCAACACCCCAGGCAAATTGTCTGCTTCTGCACAGACCTGCCCTGAGTTTAATAAGAACTAAAGTTGCATCCCACTCATGGTTTTAAATCAAAATATTCACTGATTTCATCAGAAAGGAAATAGTAAAGGAAGAGGAAGAAGACAGGTTGGGATAAAATGACTGATCACAAGCCCTTTTCTTTTGTAAGGCACAGTATCTGTTATGGATTAACATCTACTTACAGCACTTTCAGAGCTTTGCAATTTATTTATTTTTTAATTTTTTTAATAAATTTTTTTATTTTTATAAGATTTTTAATAATTTATAAAAATTTTAATTGTTATTTGTTTTTAAATTTATATTTTTATTTTTAAATTATTAATTGTAATGCATAGGCTATTAGGATTATAAGATTTAACTTACCCTGTTGCAAATGTTTTAGTAAATCTATAATGGTTTAAGCTATTTTTAATATCTTGTAAAAAATTTGTTACACTAGTGATATATGTTTATCATGGAAAAATTACAAATATACACAATCAAAATAAAAAAATAAAAATCAGCTAATGAGTCTAGTGGCCAGAAATAACAATTACTAACATTTTGGCAAGCATTCTTCTAGTCTCAATATTATATATATTTTTAAATAACCTGGAATCATAACTTAAGTTTCTATACTTATTTGTGAATTTCCCTTATATCACTAAATATATATCTCCCCACCATTTTTAATAGTTGTTTAGTATTTCCATGTATATACATGTACCACCATTTATTTACTCTCTCCCCTGTTGTACATTAAGGCTGTTTTTAACTTCTCACTATTATAAGTAATGCTATGAGAAACATACTTGGGTATGTATCTGTTAGATTAGTATAAATTTCTAGATGTGGTATTTCTGGGTCCAAGGGTAGGTCGTATTTTTAAGACTTTGGCTATATACTAATTTTTTTTACTTTTCATTTTGAAATAATTATAGATTCACAAGATGTTGCAAAAATGGTACAGAGAAGTCCCTTGTACCCTTCACCCAGCTTCCCCCAATGATAACATCTGTATAATTATAATATATGTATATTACATATAATATATGTATACAGGTGTATAACATCTGTATAATTAAAATATATTGTAAAAACTAGGAAATTGAAATTAGCACAATACAATTAGCTAGCCCACAGACTGTACTTGGATTTTACCAGCTGAATTATTTTCTAATAATAGTAGAGTGGTAAGATACATTCTTTCCTATTTTAAAGCTGTCTTTAGAACTTCCTTCTCCTACTCTTCTGTAGAGGAGAGAATATAAATCTGCCTGGTAGACTATTCTCTTTTATTGAAAATCAAGATGAGGAAATGCAGGTAAGAATCTCTCACCAGATGCAGTGGGTGAACTATTGTTTATGGCACAGAAAATGAGTAGGTTTCTGTCCTCCGTTTGATTTTTCACAATCATTCCATTTCCTTTTCAATACACTAGGTCAGAGTTTCCCAAAGCCTGGGGGACCCTAACACAAAATGAATAACATTGAATCACACAGTTAAGAAAGTTATTCTCTTTTAATTTCTCCTTTACTCTTCTGATCACATCAAGGAGAAAGCCTCAGTTTGGGGCTAGTCTTTAATGTCTCTCTAAAACTTGCTAATTCCCCCTTTTTAACCCAAATCACTCAGGCTGTACATTCAGATCTAGGCAGACAATGGCATTTAACTGGGACTCAATGACATTTCATTGTTTTAATTATTATAAATGTGCATTTTCTTTCACCTTCAAATATTAGCATGCAAAACTGGTTTTCCATTTACAGAAGTATTTTTTAAGTTTCCTTTTAAAATAAATAATTTCAATAAAAAGTGATTTGACGTTTAAAAAAAAGTATGTGACTATGTCAAAAGGCATAAAGATGGGATGCAAACGACTGAGTTTAGGAAAACATCTGTCAGAGCATTTGGTCAATAAAGAATTGGCCGACCACATGGCCTAGCATGTTCTTCTTTGGGTTTAGTTTGGGAACCATCTGACTCCTGGTTCTTTCCTGAGATCTGCTTACAAAGAAGAAGAAAGAAGAACACTACATCTATTAACCACAGACTCCCATTAGTCACAGATGGTCCACACTTCCTGGATCACGCATGGGTGAGTATGGAGCAAGGGCCCAAGGGTGCCCCGTGTTATAACATCAGAGAAGCTCTAGGGCAGGAGGCAAGAGGTACATGGCAGGGTTTTGAGAGAGATACTGCCAGGTAGCATCCACCTGAATCTGGTAAGACTCAGCTTAAGGTAGTGCTGAGAACATTCAAAGCAACACCCAAGAGGTATCCAATATAAAACCATTATCAACCATTTGATGTACATCTGCCCAAACACAAATTTTGAAGAATATCATTCACTTATAAACCCATTCGACAGATAATTATGGAGCATCAACCACATGCCAGTCACCGTGTTAGATGCAGGGGATAGAACAGTGAGAAGATATGTAAGCTCCTTGCTCTCTGAAAGCTATTTAGGGGAGGTGGGTATTAAATAAATCATTATAAAATCATCACAGAATTACAATTGTGATAACCGTTGCAAAGGAGGAGTGTAGGATGACAAACTTTCTGCTAGTGAGAATCAAGGAAGGCTTCCCTGAGGAAGTGGCATTTTAGAAAGCTCAAATTTGCAGAGGAGGAGGTGAAAAAGCAAAGCGGGAAGGAAGAAAGTAACTAGGAAGAGAGGAAGGGGAAGAGAGTGGGTTGCCAGGAAGAAGAGCACGAACAAATAAATACCTTACAGCAGGCAAACTTACACTGTCCGAAGAGTAAATAGAAAGCCAGGGGGTCTGGAGTGTGGTGGGTGAGGAGGAGATGTGGGCGCAAGCCAAGGCAGGAGAGCTGGACACCAGCCAGATCACACAGGGCTTGGCAGGTCGGAAGAAGGATTTGATTTTATCCTGAGGCCAGTGGGAACCTCCTGAAGGGTTTTGAATAGGGGAACAATATGATCTGATTATCATGTTTGCTTTTTTCCATAATCAGAAATCAAGATGTACTTGGAAACGCAAGCAGCAGACGCTCATAAATATCACACAGGTATTAAAAAGAGTGCAGCCCGTAATCAGGAGTGTTGATGGGTCGGAGTGGGGTGGGAGTGGCCCGCAGTCTGCAGAGGCATGCATAGTTCACCTTTTTTAAAAATTTCTTTTCCCACTCCGCCCCCTAGTTCACTTTTTGTTTATTTTCAAAAGACTAGACGTTGACGTCTGATTTGATGCCAAGGTAGCATTTGGGTGAGCCAGGATGAAATCCCCATTTAAAACTCTTCCCCTTCTTTCAAAGTTTCAAAAGAAATTTTCTCCTCGAGACTAAGGGCATATGTGGGCGGTGTTGGGGGCCACCCACAGGGCGTGATTTGAGAGGTGCTAAGGGACCACTCCTCCTGTTCAGTGTCAACTTTCTCTGTCCTCCACTAGTGCCTAAAATTCTGTCATCCGATTCTATTCGGCTGAATTTTCAGTTGCCAAATATGCTAGGAAAGAGTAACCCACTGGATCTCTCCTGCCGTCTGGGAATGAACCGGTTCGATGGGGTTTTCTCCGGGATTGTTCAAAATGTTTGAAGCTTTTTGAGATCACTGACCACACGGGGGTGTGGAGAGGCCAAGAGACTGTACAGACTATAAACAGTGAGAGCGGAGGAGCCCGGTCTCCTCTTGTGACATCATTACTTTGTCTTGGCTTAGCCCTGGGATCAGCTGGCGTGTACAATATAGATATACGTATAAACATGTTTGGATTTATACAGCAGAGACAAATGGGTGTACTTATGGCATGTACGTGACTTTATAAAGTGAAAGGAAATAATAGTAAGGAACGCAGGCCCTGGGATGAGACCAACCTGCGTGCAGATCACAAGCTTTGTAACTCTGGGAAAGTTATAGTACTTCATGCAGTGTTCGGGACAATTCAGTGAGATAACCTGTTTAAAGTCTTAGCCCTGGCCCGGCCCGGGGCATACAGCAAGTGCTCTATATGTGTGTGCGTCCTAATGCAAGCCTGTGTATGTATGTGCACACAGGTGCAGATATGGGGATGTGAGGCAGAGAGACTGTGTTTCAGAATAAGAGAGGGAAGGAGAGAGAGTGTTATCAGCTCCTGCAGCAGGAGTTCCAGCACTGGAGTGGCCCTTTCTAGGGTGTGAGGGGACTAGAGGGCACAGAAGAGACCAGCTCAGCTTTACTAAATGGAAAGCAGTACAGGGCCTCAAACCACAGGGTTCTTCCTTGGGGGCACAGAGTTAAGAGTGGGATTTAATTGAAGGAGACAGGCAAGCAGAACGGGATGTGATGTTGTTGAAGCTCAAAGCGGAGATTTAAAAAATGAGTTGAAAGTGGTCTCTGAAATTGACATGTATCCAAATTAGGCCTCAGTGCTCAGAAGACAGATATTAATAACTGCCTCTGTTTCAGCCTAAAGTTCTCCCTTGTTTTGAACTTCGTGCATGTTTGATTTTTCAGAACTGACATGGAAGAATTTTGAAAAACCTAAACCACCACAATGTTTTCAGGCCTCTTGGTCCCCTCTTAAAATTTTCCCATGGAGCTGTATCTAAGTGCTTTCTGCACAATAAAGAACTGTTGTCTTTATGTTGAGAGAGAAAACATAGTATAAAAAAAAAAGAACACCTGATTCTAGTCCCAGTTCTGCCTCTAACTCACTGGACAACTTCAAAGAATCTCTTGATCTTTCCAATCAGCTGCTTCATTGAGTGATCGTTTTGGTCATTATCTCGTGACTTCCTGTCATCCTAGATCAGGCTTAGCTCCCTTGAATCACCTCTTTTCCTCCTAAAGTTATATCACTCCATGACGCAGTAGCTAAGAGCACAGACCACCTGCCTCTGCCAGCTGTGACTCTGGGATGAGTGATCTGCCTTCACTGTGTCTCAGGTTTCCTCTTCTGTAGAACGAAGGTAAGAGGAGTTTAGCGTATCCTCCATCATTAAGAGGGTGAAATGGGTTAATAGGTAAGGTATATAGAAAATAGTGCTTGGCACAGACAAGCGCTAGCCTAGTGTTATGTAAGATTATTATTATGTACTTACTCAATTAGAAACCTTTGTAATTTTACATGAAATGTGTTATTGATAAACCAAAAAAATAGAACTATAGGCATTATTTGTGGATATGAAAAGACTACAGTGAATACAGGTGGGAGGAGAGCTGGGGACCATTGCTTTTTCTTTTTCTTTTTTTTTTTTTTGAGACAGAGTCTCACTGTGTTGCCTAGGCTAGAGTGCCGTGGCGTCATCCTAGCTCACAGCAACCTCAAACTCCTGGGCTCAAGCGATCCTCCTGCCTCAGTCTCCTGAGTAGCTGGGACTACATGCATGCGCCACCATGCCCGGATAGTTTTTTTCTATATATTTTTAGTTGTCCAATTAATTTCTTTCTATTTTTAGTAGAGACGGAATCTCGCTCTTGCTCAGGCTAGTTTCGAACTCCTGAGCTCAAATAATCTGCCCGCGTCAGCCTCCCAGAGAGCTAGGATTACAGGCATGAGCCACCGCGCCCGGCCAAGAACTACTCTTAATACCTCTTAATACTAGATGATAATAAACAAAGAAAATATATTAGTTTAAAAATCCGAAAGTATTTTTGAGAGATCCCCAAAACTGGCACCTCTGAAGGTAATTATTTAGCCAGTATAGGTTTTTTATTATTTGCTTGTTTGTTTGTTTTTCTAGTTGAATCCGAATGCTTTGGGCAGACAGACATTCACTAAAATACAATCACTGGAGTCTCACACCCAGCCTGCGCCATTCATTCAATTTCACTGAATGGAGCCAGAGGCATTTGAATTTTGAAGCCTAGATTGTTGCATTATTTTAGGTCATTAATGAGGATTTGGTAGG
>CAUYSK010018378.1:0-14454 GCA_963575035.1 Avahi laniger
CATGCCTGTAGTCCCAGCTACTTGGGAGGCTGAGGCAGTAGGATTGCTTGAGCCCAGGAGTTTGAGGTTGCTGTGAGCTAGGCTAACGCCATGGCACTCACTCTAGCCAGGGCAACAGAGTGAGACTCTGTCTCAAAAAAATAAAATAAACTAAAATAAAATAAAACATAAGCTGGCATTAGTTTTTAAAATAAAGTTTTACTCTAAAAAGTATGATACACCAAAAACTATAGAGAGTTTTTAAAAAGAAAAATTAAAATAAACATCTACACTTTGATTTTTAGTTATGATAGAATAACTGGTACGGGGCTAGGCCTCCTGCTGTAAACAACCATAAAACTGGGCAACATATATGAAATATTATTTTCAGATGTTGGACAACAGGCAGTATAGGACTGCGATTCCTGAGAAAAGAGAAACAAAGACTCAAGAAATGCCTTAGCTTTCTGCTTATGCCACGGGGAGAGGAAACCCCACAAAAGCACAAAAATCTCATTGAGGAAATAGATTTTGAAGTTTGGGACTACTGAGGTCACCAGAATTTAAAGGGCAAAGTACTAGAAGGGAATTGTAGAAAGAAAGTTTCAGAAAGCTGTAGAGAGATCTCCTGATTCTTTGCCTGGAGACCAAGCTGCATATGCACAAGGCCATACTCTATGAGGTCAGCCAAAGAATAACATCTAGGGGAAAAAACAACTACAGAGTGTGGGCTGAACAACTACCTGAGTTTGCAAAGGTCTGGGAGACATTAAAATTCCTAGCAACCACAGGAAGAGACCTCATTGAACACATCATGTATTCAATAGAGACCTGAGAAAAGTTATACCTCTGTATTAGAGGTAAGCTAATCCTAAAATTAATAAAATTGCTTAAAACCAAAGATTAAAAAAAAGAGAAATTTTTAAAGCAGAGAGGAAAAAAAGCCATATTACATCAAGTGAACAACCGGTAAGAATTACCACTGACTTCTCATTAGAAACAATCTAAGCTAGAACATAATGAAATGATAACTTTAAAGTACTTAAAGAATAAAAAGCTGTTAACTTAAAATTCTATATCCAGCATAAATATCCTTCAAAAATGAAGGCAGAAGACTATGACTTCCAGTCATGAGCTAGTAACAAGGTTCAAAACTGTCCTCCTGCTATAAACAAGTAGAAAACTAGACAAAATATCAAACAATAGTTTCAAGACATTAGACGATAGGCAGTTATGAAAACACGATTCCTGAAAGAGGGAAAACAAATGAGGTGAGCCCTATGATTGTCCCAGCTTTCTGCCTGGAACTGTACAACACAGGGAGGGGAAACCAAGTAGAGTCAATAGTCTCACTGAGTTGAGGTGACAGAGCTCAACTCAGTTTGTGGAGTCTGAGGCAGTTAGAATTTCCAGGACATAGTACCACAGAGAAAGTGCTCCCAAAATCTGCAAAAGGGATCTTCTTGAGTTTCTGCTAAAGACATTCTACATATGTGTGGTGTGTAATCCCATAAGGCTTGATAAAGAAAAACAAGAAAATAAATACTGGGGAGTTCTTGGCCAAATAACTTACAGAGTTCACACAGGGCCAGGATCATTCATTTCCCACCAGCTGGAATGAACAAACTTTGATGAATACATGGGCGAACTAAGGGAGACACAGGGGCATGCCTCAGTAGTGGGTCCTAACAAGTTCTAACCTAAAACCTATATTCTAGAACTGCCTGACAACAAAGAAAAATCCCCCAAACCAAAAATCCTTAAAACAAACTTGAAAGATCAAGGTGATCCACAAATAAACTGCCTGCCAGAACAAGACTCAACACTCAAGAAACACCATCCCCCTTAAAAAAAAAAAAAAAAAATCAAGACACTTAACATCATAAAATCCACCAAAAATTACCAAACACAAGAAAAAGGAAGAATCTGCTTTGATTATTATAACCTAAAATCAGGACCCAGAAACGGCAGGGTTAAAAAGCATTCAAATACAAAGACCTTAAAACAGCTATCAGAAAAGAGTTCAAAGACTTAAAGAAAAACATCAACATAATGAAGAAAAAGAAATCTCTCAATAAAGAGGTGGAATACATATAAAAAAGAAACCTTTTCCAGGGGCAGTGACTCACACCTTGTAATCCTAGCACTTTAGGCTGAGGTGTGAGGATAAGATAGCTTGAGACCAGGAATTCGAGATCAGCCTGAGCAATAGTGAGACTCTGTTTCTACAAAAATAAAGAAATTGGCCAGGAGTGATGGTGCGTGCCTGTAGTCCCAACCACTTGGGAGGCTGAGGGAGGAGGACTGCTTGAGCCCAGGAGTTTGAGGTTGCAGTAAGCTATGATGCTACATTCAAGCCCTGGCAACAGAGCAAGATTCTGTTTGGGAAAAAAAAAAACAAAAACAGTAATCCTGAAGCCAGGGAAACAGAAACTTCAAAATGAAGGAAAGAAAAAGAAATTGGAAGAAAAATGGACAGCACTTCAGTAACCTGTGAGTTAATATTAAGTGGTTGAACATATGTGGGGTTGAAGTCTAAGGAGAAAAGAGATACTTGGGAAGAAAAAAAATTTCAAGACACATAGCTAAAAATTTTTTACAAGTTTAATAAATACATCAACAGATCCATGAAGCTCAATAAACCTCAAAAAAAACCACATCAAGGGGCTTTATCATAATAAAGTTGCTGATAACCAGTGATTCAGAGAAAATCTTAAAAGCAGCCAAAGGAAAAAAACATATTACAAACAGGGAAACAAATACAAGAATTACCACAGAATTCTTGTCAGAAACTATGCAAACAAAACAGAGAACAACATCTTTAAGGTACTAAAGGCGGGGTGGGGAGACCCTGAAAATCTAGAATTCTATACCTACAACGATAACTTTCAAAATTGAAAACAAAATAAGAGAAGAATTTTGTACTATAAGAAATGCAAAAGGAAGTTTTTCAAGCAAAAGAAATTTGATACTAGACATAAACTTGGATCTATACAAAGAAATGAAGATCTGAAGAAATGGTTAAAATGAGAGTAAATATTATTTTTCTCATTTTTAATTGCTCTAAAACATAACTATCTGACAAAGCAAAAAGAATACATCAATCAAAATGAATGACAACAAAAGCACAAATGATGGAAAGGACGAATTGGAAGTATACTATTATATTATGATTATGATTCTTGTATTACACATTAAAAGGTATAATATTTGAAGGCAGATCATGATTATTAGGATCACCACTAAAAAAAAAAGTGTAAAGAGATGTAAGTTATAAAGCAACAAAAAAGATAAAATGAAATCATAAAAAACAATCCACCCAAAAGGAGAGAGAAAAATCAAGGAAAAAAGAACAACCAAATAGAAAACAGTAAGATGGCACATTTTAATCCAACTATATCAACAATTACATTAAGTATAAATGGTCTAAACTACTGGTTGGCATGAGCATGGCTGTGTTCCAATAAAGCTTTATTTACATAAACAGATGGGCTGTCAAGCATAGTTTGCAAATTCCTGGTCTCATATACCAATTAAAATGGAGACTGTCAGACTAGATAAAAAAGCAAGACCCAACTACATGTTCTCTACAAGAAACTCATTTTAAATATAATAATATAAATAGTTTAAGAGTAAAAGGATAGAAAAATATATGCCATGCAAATACTAATCAAAAGAAATGTTTGTTTCAGACAGAGACTTCAGAACAAGGGAAATCATCTAGGATAAAAAGGAACATTTTATAATGATGGGGGGAAATTTCCATAAGGCTTAACAATCCTAAACGTGCATGTACTTAACAGTGCTGTTAACTTGAAACATGAAACAAAATCTGATAGAACTGAAAGAAGAAACAGATAAATCCAAAATTGTAGTTGGAAACTTCAACCCTCCTCTCTCAATAGTTGACAGAACCAGCAGACAGAAAACTAATAAAGATATAAGACCAACCTAACTTAAGTGACATTTATAGAACACTCTATCCAACAACAGAAAAATATACATTCTTTTCAATTACACACTGAGCAGTCACCAGGATATACATGTTAGGCCATAAAAACAATCAAAAAGTTTATATTAATTGAAATTATTAAGTGTATGTATGTTCTCTGACCACAATGGCATTAAATACACAGTAATAAAGGATACCTGGAAAACGGCAAATATCTGCAAATTATTTGGAACCATTTCTTCAAACAAATGGCCATCAAAGAAGACCCGTAGGTCATCAAAGAAGAAATTACAAGAAAAATTTAAAAATATTTTAAATGGAATGATCATGAAAACATGACATATCAATATCTGTGGAATGCAGCTAGACAAGGCTTATAAGAAAACTTAGAGCTTTAAATGTTGATAATTGTTTCTAAAAGAGTTTTAAAATCAACAATCTAAGCTTTCACCTTAAAAAGCTAGGGACAAATAAGCAAATTAAACCCAATGTAAAAATGTAAGGAAAAAGGAAGGAATTATGAAAGAGCTCAAAACATGAAATAGAAAAACTGATAAATCATGGAGAAAAAAACAACAAAACCAAAAGTTTTTTTTTTTTAAAGAGATGAGGTCTCACTCCTTTGCCCAGTGGCGTGATCATAGCTCACTGCAGTCTCAAACTCCTGGGCTCACATAATCCTCCTGCTTTAGCCTTCCCAGCAGTAGCTGGGGCTACAGACATAAGCCACCACATCCAGATATTTTTTCTTATTTTCTTTTTTTTGTTTGTTTCTTTTTTAGAGATGGAATCTTACTATATTGCCCAGGCTGGTCTCTAACTCCTGGCCTCAAGTGATCCTGCCACCTCAGCCTCCTAAATCGCTGGGATTGCAGGCATGAGCCACTACTCTCAGTTCAAAAAGTTAGTTCTCTGAAATGATTAATAAAATTGATACCCATCCTGAAATTAGATTAAATCAAGGAAGAAAAAGGAGAAAATGTATCCAATATCAAGAATGAGCAAGGGAACAGCTCCTACTGACATTAAAAGGACATACTGTTTCATAAAATTTATAATTTATTTACATGCTGATAAATTCAACAAGTTAGATGAAATAGACAAATTCCCCAAAAGTCAAATTAGCAAACAGACACAAAAGAAATAGAAAATCTGAATAGTCTTATCTCTATTCTTTTTTAAATTGAATCCTTAATGAAGAACCTTTCCACAAGGAAAACACCAGGTCCAGATGTCTTCATTAATAAATTCCTTCAAACATTTAAAGAAGAACATCAATTTTACCCTAACTCTTCCATAAAAGAAAGAGGGAACACTTCCTAATTCGTTTTATTAAATACTTAAGGAAATCAGACATTTCTTATTTAATAATCTAATATAAAGCCAGCATAATTCTGATACCAAAACAAGATAAATTCATTATTAAAAAAAAAAATAAAAAAACTATAGACCAACATCTCTCATTGAATCTGGCAAAAACGAAACAAAAAGGATAGCATATCTCACCAAGAGGCATTTATTTCAAGAATGCAAGGTTGGTTTAACAATCACATATATATCAAGCAATGTAATTCACCATCTCAACAAAATAAAGGAGAAATACCATATAACCATCTCAATGGATGCAGAAAAATTTTTCTTGAAAGTTAAATATACACTTGTGAAAAAAACCCTAAGCAAACTAGAAACAGAAGAGAATTTCTTCAATCTGATAAAGGTATCCATGAAACATCTATAGCTAACATCATATTCAATGGTGAAAGACTGAATTTTTCCTTTGCTAAAATTAAGATCAAAGGAAGTCTGTTCTCACCACTGCTATTCAATATTCTCATAGAGATCTCAGACAATGCAACAAGCATGGAAAAAACAGGCATTCCAACTCTTTTCTTTCTATTTCTTTTCTTTTTTTTTTAGAGACAGGGTCTTGCTCTGTCACCCAGGCTGCAGTTGCAGTGGCATGATTATAGCTCACTGCAAGCCTCGAACTCTGGGGCTCAAGCGATCATCCTGCCTCAGCCTTCCAAAGTGCTGGGATTACAGGCATGAACCACCATGCCTGGCCAGCATTCCAATTCTTAAAAAAAAAAGGTAAAGTAATCTTAATTCACAGACCACATGATCACGTATGTAGAAAATCCTCTAGGAGCAAAACTACCAAAAACAAAACAAGCCTACTAGAGTTAAAGGCTGCAGGATACAAAATAAATGTACAAAAATTAACCATATTTCCATATACAAGAAAGGTGTCATTGAAAAACAAAAAATTTAAAATACCATATATACTAGCCTAAAAATACTTACACATACAATTTAATAAACTATGTAGAAAACTTTGCACTGAAATGTACAAAATACTACTCAAAAAATTAAAGATCTAAATAGAGATACATCATGTTCATGGCTTGAAAAATTCCACTGTTAAGATGTCAATTCTTTCCAATTCATAGATTCATTGCAACCATAATCAAAATTCCAAAAGGCTTTTCTGTAGATGTTGATAAGCTGATTATAAAATTTACATGAAAATCAACAGTGCCTAGAAAAGTCTAAACAATGTTCAAAAAGAACCAAATTGGAGAACTCATATTACCTCATTTCAAGACTTATTAAAGGTATGGTAATCAAGACTATGATGTTGGCATAAAGACAGACGAACAGATGAATAGAGTCTAAAAACAGACCCACACTTTATTCAGTCAACCAATCTTTTATCAAGATGTCAAAGCAATTAATAGAGAAAGGAAAGTAAATTATGCTGGAACAACTGGCTATCTATATAGGGTTTGGGGGAACCCAACCTCAACCAAGATCTTACCCCAACACACAAAAATTAATCTGAGATAGTTCATAGAACTAAAAATAAAAGTTACCACTATAAAGCATCTGAAAGAAGACATAGAAGAATATTTTCATAACTGTGGGGTGACAAAGATTCTAGACAGGACCCAGAAAACACTAATGAAAAAGGAAATATTGATAAAATAGACTTCAGTAAATTCAAAACTTTTGTTCATTGAAAGATGCCATCAAGACAATGACAGGCAAGCCACAGGCCGGAAAAAGAATCTGTCACACACACATCTAACAAAGAACTTGTATCCAATATATATACAAATCCCAAAACTTAACAGCAAAATGACAAACACTTATTAAAATTGGCAATTCGCTGTCCTGAACAGACATTTCACAAAGGAAGATATGCAAACGGCCTATAAGCACACAATATAGTGCTCAATATAAATCGTCACCAGAAAATACAAATTCAAACCACAATGAGATACCCTAGTAGGATGACTAAACTAAAAATTGATAATGATATAGAGCAAACAGAACTCTTACAGATTGCTTTGGTGGGAGTGTAAAATGGTAAAATCATCTTGGAAATTGTTCTGGAAGTTTCTCATAATGTTAAATATACACCTATCCTATAAGTGAGCAATTCCACTTCTAGGTACTCACCCAAGAGACAAGAAAACATGTGTCACAAAAAGACTGGTATAAGAATGCTCACAGCAGCTTTATTCATAACAGTTGAAAACCAGAAACAATACTTTCCACAACAATAATATCCATACAATGGAATACTAATTAGTCTGTAACTAAAAGTAACAAACTATAACACATAATGTGGATGACCCTCAAAAACATCAAGCTGATCAAAAGAAGCTAGACACACAAGAGTAAATACTGCATGATTCCATTTATATTAAATTCTAGACCAAAGTTAATCTTATAATGAAAGAAATCAGAACAGTGGTTGCAGGTATGGCAAGGGAGAGACAGCAAAGATTGAATAGGAAGGGGGCACAAGGGATCTTTCCAGAGTGATGGACATCATGAATTACAAGGCTGTATTAATTGTCAAGAATTATGGAACCGTACATTTAATATCTGTTTATTTCACTACATGTAAATTATACCTCCACTTAAAAAAAAAAAAAAAAAAAAAAGCAAAACCACCAAAAAATAAAATTCTCTCTTCATACTCTCTGCCCACCCTCTAGAACAGTATTTCCCAAAGTCTGGTCCGTGGACCATATATATCAGAATCACCTGGGCCCTATTCCTAACTTACCGAACTGCAATTTGGGAGTGAGGGTGGGAGGATGGAAATCTGTATTTTAAACAAGAGCCCCGTATAATTTCCATGTTCAACAAAACTTGAGAGTCACTATTATAGAAGCAAATAACAAGAAAACAAGAAAAAGATACAAGGGACTTAGTATATAAATTAAGCAATCAGTGTTATAATAATCATCAACTGTAACAGTTGTTACTGAAGTGCTAAATTGCTATTTAAATTATGGTACGATACTCTTCTGTTCACCTTCAATTTTCTACCTGCATGCTTTGAGAAGTTCCAATTCCAAACTTTAGTCTTCAATCATCCAACTACCCTTAATTTTTCTTTAATCTCAACTTGAAATGTGCATTTTAGATATAGAATCCTGTTCACCAGTTCCTTTTCTTTGTCTTCCTTAATGTTTTATTTCTTGGTACAGTTTTCCCCTTTCTTAATAGTGTTATTCCCACTTTTTACTGCACAGCCTTGTCTTTCTACCTCCTTTAAAACTGAACCCAAAACTCATCTTTTCCACTAAGTGCTAAACCACCTAACTCAAGATTCTTTCCAAATTCCCTTCAGCAATTGAAGATCTTGCTCCTAATAGATGTATTTATTTAGTGAAATTGGACATCTCATCTTAATGACTAACCAACTCCATCCCCTAGCTTAAAGAGTAGAACCTTTGGAGGAGAACTGCAAAGATTACAGCCTCTTCATGGTTCTTTCAAGCTGTTTTAACTTTTCCCTTAAGTTATAAAGGGCTGGAAAGGTAGGAGGGAAAGAGGCAAAGAGCTAACTGCTTAGGGATGCTCTAGACTAGATTTTAAAGAAGGTGAAAAAAGACTTCAGGCTTCAGCTGTTCAGACCAGCTCACCAGCCCAACCAAGCAATCGGAGATTCTAAAAAGTAATTCCAGGTGAGGAATAAGGAAGTGTGTTTGTCTAAGAATTCTTTGTGTTGTACTGGATGGCTAGATAGCATGCGGAAAGCAAGAAGGAAAACCCCAGTTGGTACACTGTTTCAAACACACTAAAATATTTCTGGCTTTCTGGCAACAACATTTTTGTATATTCTTTGTAAGGCTAGGTGGTAGTGTCTCAGGTGGTAGTGGGCAACAGGTAAATACTAAAAAATGTCTACACTCTTGACCTAAGTACCAGTAATGGTAGTTACTTTCTGCTCTGAATGCATTATCATTTAGAAATTAATTTCCCTCATTTAATTTCACGATTTTCAGCTATAAACTATATGCCTTCCAAATCGTATCTATAAACCTGACCACACTCCTGATCCAGGACCCTATTTCCAACTGGTACCTTGGTGACATTACTTATCTAAAAATCATATTACTTGCCTAAAATCAAACTCAGTATTCCCTCTCTACCAAACTTGCACGTATTATTCTATTGTCAAGCCAGAAGCCTTGGACTCATCCTCAATTTCTCTCCATCACTTCCAAACACTAGGTTTGGAGGACTTAAACTCCTAAATATCTCTAAAATCAGTGCTCATGTTTTCCACCCCACTACAAGTTCCTTAACTCAGAACACCAATATATATAATCTCTTTTCTGAAGTAAGACAGACCCTTAAATAGCATTCCTGACTATGATCTTCCTACTACATACAGGCCAGAGAGAACTACCTCCCGTTCGCTCACCCTGCCATATGTGCTACAGATAGTCCCTGACTTACAATTTGGTTCAACTAAGGATTTTTCAAATTTATGATGATGCGAAAGTGATATATATTCACTAGAAACTGTACTTTGAGTACTCATTTGGTTTTTCATTTTCAATATAGTATTCAATAAATTACATAAGATATTTAACACTTTATTATAAAATAGGCTTTGTGTTTGATGATTTTGTCCAGCTGTAAGCAAATGTAAGTGTTCTGAGTACGTTTAAGGTAGGTTAGGCTAAGTTATGATGTTCGGTAGGTTAGGTGTATTAAATGTATTTCTGACTTGATATTTTCAACTTACAATGGGTTTATCAGGACATAACTCCATTTTAAGGCAAGAAGCAAGGAACATCCGTATTTGCTCAATGATTACTTGGTGAATAAATGTCTCCTATCTTTCTTCCTCCAGACTGTTCTCTTTATTACTATGATCAATTTTCTTTTTCCTTTTTTTTGAGACAAGTTCTCACTCTGTCACTCAGGCTGGAGTGCAGTGGTGCAATCATAGCTCATTGCAGCTTCCCGGAACTCCTGGACTCAACCAATCCTATCTCAGCCTCCCAAATAGCTGGGACTACAGGAGCATGTCACCATGTCTGGCTAATTTATTTTTTGTAAAAACAGGGTCTTTTCTTCACATTTATTCTATTGTGTACACTGGTCTTGAACCCCTGGCCTCAAGTGATCCTCCCACCTTGGCCTCTCAAAGTGCTGGGATTATAGACATGAACCACCATACCCGGCCTTATGATCAGTTTTCTAAAACACAGAACTGTGTCACTCCCCCACCTATGGAACTAAATAAAAATCCAAACTCCTGGTATGGCATACATACAAAACCTTTCACAATTCGTTTCCTTCTACCTTGGTCCTAGTGTGATTTCCTAATTTTCTCTGACATCCATTTAGAAAGATCAAACATCACCCTTCTCCTTAAACACTCTATGCCCTCTCATTTCTAATAATCTACAATAAATAGTAACTCAGTCCAGCTTATTTTATTTTTATGAGCACCCTTATACTATTAAAGCCATTAGCTAAACCTGTACAGAAGTAATGAGTGAAGAAACAATCAGACAATACAGCCAACTCTCAATTAGCTTATTTTCATAGCCTTATTAACATGGTCAGTGTAAACTAAATGGAAAAGTGAAAAAAAAGTTTCAACTACCTGCTGTGCTTCTTCCTTACAGTAAATTAATGTTAAAATTCTTCAGTTACAGATTTATTACCTCCCTTTTGATTGACAGGCACAAAGAGAACTATTAATAAAATGCAATTTTCTTCACATTTATTTTTTTCTTCTGCTTCACCTTTAATACCTTCCTTCCCCACTTCTCTTCTGCCTTCTTTGCTCCTCTTGCCACCTAAGTTTTCACTGCATCCTCTTTGTTCCCCCTTCATAAGAACATCAGCAGTCCTCTAACACTCTCATTTGTAGAGCAATGAAAATTTATAAAGCATTTTCACATATACTTACTCATTTGGTCCTTTACAACCTTATTTTTGGGGATTCCAAAATCAAATGCTGCCCTTAGTACTTTCTTATATTTTATCTCAATTTTGAGAAAAACTGCAGTTCAGTACAGTTCAGTAATTCATCTAATATACTGCTATTCCCTTTGCCCAGAATTCCAAAACCCTCTTCACCTGCTCATCTCTCAAGACATATCTAAGCCTTCCTCTACTTCCACAGCAAGAAGAATGTTATGATGCCTGTTTCAGTGCTATCCTGATGTTTTCCACATAACTATTTTATACCACGCCAGAGACCTGGATTAGAACAATTCCTACTCTCATGACTTTTCTACTAAACAATATTTTCCTTGTTAACTAATGTTACCTTTATTAATGACCACTAATGATTCAGCATTTTACAAAGTCAAGAGGAGGAATGTCTTATGGGTAGCTAGAGGTGACTTACCAATCTTCTTGAAGGATAAAACTATACACCAAAATATTCCTCGCTTTCCTTAAAAATCAAGAATTTAAGAAATGTCTCTAAATCCTCTCAAAGTATTTAGATACCAACCCTGCGGTAAAATGACATCCAAAGTAGACCACGACAAGGAGTAAGAGAGTAATTCATAAGCCCTAAATTAAACTATTTCAAGTTTTAAGTGATGCCACCTAATAATCCTGGGATGTTCAAGGTTAGCAATAAAAAGACTAGATAGAACCTTAGTCTCAACTCCACCACATCTTAGCTGACTTGGAAAAGTCACTAAACCTTCCTCAGTCAAACTTCCTCTTCTATAAAATTGGATAATGCCACCTACCTTTCTGAATTAAGAGAATTAAATGAAAGAATGGCTGTAAATCACTTAGCCTGGAACATAATAAACAGTCATAATATGGTAACTTCTTTATTTTTATGTAACATCAGTTTTGTTTTCAGAACCACACCAAACAATGCTCAATATATTCTTGGATTTCTGGACCAGTAGCAACTATAGTAAATGCCTTCAAGGAAGTCATCTACATACTTCTGGATGTCCTTCCTGGGTCACAAGTCAGGTCCTATAAATATAATTTGGAGTATCTTCTCCTAAATGCATTATCTTGTTCTGTGCCACATGAAAACTCATCAAAGGATGCTCCTGTAGCTTCTCCTTGTTGGGTTGGCTTTTAACCTGGAATAGCACATGGAGTCAGCTGCAAATCTGGCAACTCTCACTGCCAGTCTGACTTTTAAAATAATTTATAAAAATGTTAAATAAAACTGGTCCCAGTATTGATCATATGAAGGGTAAGGGAGTTAGACTGCTGTCCTCATGTAAGTAGCCAAAGTCAAAAACTAAACAAATAATTAGATAAACCAGCTCCCCTTTGGCCACATGCATATTTTAGCACTTAGGAAAGTACTTGGACTTCTCCTTACAGATTATATTTAATGTTTAGTGAGTTTATCCTTTAGCTACAGAATATTTTTCGGCAGTTTTTTGGTCTGGTAACATACAGGAAAAAAAAGAAAAATCAACCTGAATTTCTCCTATACTCTCAACAATCAACACAGAAAATATCTGTGACCTCAAAACATATGGGTATTTCTCCCCACCAGAAAGCATGTCATCAGTTGTGCAGTGGATACCAGCAAGAGATCGTCTAATTCCAGCCAATTCTGACACCATCAACCTGGAGTCAGATCACACAGGTTGAGAATTCAGTCCCACAAGGCTGAGCCCCACTTTCGATGCCAAACCGAAACTCCAGGTTATTTTACCTGTGCTTCTGACCACCTGGCTATAAATTAAGTTCCCACAACCCCATCCTTGGGTTTAATATGCTAGAGCAGCTCGCAGAGCTCAGGGAAACACTTTTAAAACACATAAGCGTGTTTAAAAGGTAACTTAAAAGTGTTTTTTAAAGTACTTAAAAGTGTTTAACCACACTTTTACCAATTTATTACAAAGGATATTTTAAGGAATATGAATAAAACAGCCAGATAGGGAGATATGTAGGGTAAGGCCTGGAAGGGTCCAAGGCACAGGAGCTTCTGTCCCCATGGAATGTGCTACCCTCCCAGCATGTGGATATGTTCTGGTTCATCTTCCTGGAAAGCCTCCACATATCTGGCTAACCTCAAGCTCCCTATACCTCGTCCCTTTTGGGTTTTTATAGAAGTTTCACTACGTAGGCATGACTCATTAAACCATTGGTCATCAACTTAACCTTTAGCCCATCTCTTCCTCTAAAGTTGGGGGATGGGACTGAAAGTTCTAACCCCCAGAGCACAAGGCTGGTTCCCCACCCCCCAATCTAGCGGTTATCCGGGGACTTTCCAAAAATTGCCTTATAAACATATGTTCAGGTGTGTTTGAAAGGGCTTGCTGTAATAACAAGACTATCATGTACCTTTATCTCTGTGAAGCTGTGCTTGAGCAGCTTTTGTCCCAAGGACAAAAGGCCAAACACTTTAACAAAAGATATTCTTATTCTTCTAGTCACTTAGGAAATAACAAGGCTTATGGATATGTGAGCCAGGAGCCATGAACCAAAACCAAAATATATACAGTACATCATAATATTACATCCTGAAACAAAGGCATGTCAATCTGTGGGACCCAGGACTTGCACCAGGGCTAAACTACTACAAAATCCTAGTTTTCCTTAATACTTTTCTCTATCCAACCTCCAATTCTTATCCCAATTCCCCTCCCTTCAATTACCTACCATATATGCAGGTCTAAAGTTCAGTGCCCATATCATTTCCATTTCATCATTCTATTTCCCACTGTTCCATTTTCCATATATTATTTAAATGAACATCTACCTTTTTAAATTGCTTGAAATACAGTATATCAATAGTTGATTATCACCTCTAACTCAAGAATCTTGCTCAGAATAGGAAGACTGGACATTGTTCCTCTTCATGGTAGTCTTCAAAAAGGAAGTCATAATTTGAGGACAATCCCAGAGCAGATAAGTCCATTTCAAATATAATTTTTAAAAAATTATCTTTATCACTGCTTCTTATTAGCTTTGATAAAAGATTACTGTATGATAACTCAACAAAGGTAAATTTAATTTTGGTGTTAAACAGCACATAAGAACCTGTGAAAATATATTCTTGTTATATTGCTTTTTTTTTTTTTTTTTTTTTTGAGACAGCGTCTCACTTTGTTGCCCTGGCTAGAGTGAGTGCCGTGGCATCAGCCTAGCTCACAGCAACCTCAGACTCCTGGGCTCAAGCAATCCTACTGCCTCAGCCTCCCAAGTAGCTGGGACTACAGGCATGCGCCACCATGTCCGGCTAATTTTTTCTATAT